>JAPMOQ010005359.1:0-11244 GCA_026543055.1 Argiope trifasciata | reverse complement strand
ACGCTATATCACAACACACAAACCACTTGTCGCAATATCCAAGAAGAAGGTAATCCAACATTGCATGTAATCCAAGAGCTTTGAATTGGCTTACTTACCACTAACTTCATCTTTGAAGTGAATTGAGGGATTCGACATGCCTTCTGCAGTTCGACATTCGTCTTATATACTTCTCGAAATGGTAAACGGAGTCAAAGAGAGTCAAGTCCCTCCCTCTCAACAGATGATTGGACGAGATTGTTCGTTTTTAAATCCTAATTTAATTTTCGGATTAAATTTAGGTGTTTTGGGCGAGTTTTTTTTCTTCTAACCGGCTAATCGGTTGGAGGAAGCGATAGCACCTGTTAGTGCCGCTGTTTTTAAAATAGCTGGAGGATGAGGATATGGAGTCGTTAATCCTCCTTTCTTGTGGAGTGGAAGTACGATTGAGATCTGCCTGGTGCGCGCGGTGTTTCCTTCTTTTCGATGAAAATGAAATCGACACGTGCCATCTTTTCCTGCTATAGAAAGTGATGTTCTCTTCAAAAGATTAAAAAAAATAATTTGTTGGATAATATTATGTGGCGGTCTTCCGTTGAATATCTGTGCTTAAAAGTTATATTAAAATCCTTTATGAGTTTTTGGAGTAAAATGAATCTAAGATATAATTTTAAAGCAGATTAAAAGATTTAATTATGCTTCGAAAAGATAGAGATAAAAGAAATAAATTAATAAAATCAATAAAATTTTATCTAATTTATTTTTTTCAAATGATTAAAAATGTTTATTAGACACTATCATGAGACTCTTTCGTTGGATATCAGTACTTAAATGTTACATTTAAATCCTTACGGTGTTTTTGCAGTAAAATAAATCTAAACGTAATTTTAAAAGTTTAATATTAAAAGTCGTTATGTTTTTTTAAAGGAAAGACTTTTAAAAAAGAAATTAATATGAAGTTAATTTTTACTTTATTCAATATTTTACTATGAGAAAGAAGTTTTTTAATTTGGGATTCATCATATATTTTCAAGATATAAGGAAACTACATAATAATTCAAGTTAGAACTTCAGGAAATTACAGGAATAAATGATAGAATCATTGGATTTTTTTTTGTATAGTGATGGTCGAAAAATTTTAATTTCTTAAATGTTAATGGAGATTTCTTCATGGATTCTTGTTTTCATTTTGAAAGAAAAAACTTAGGATTAAGTTTCATATTGTTAGAAATCAAATAAACAAGTAAAACTGAGCAAATAATTAATAATAATAAATAAACTGAAAAATAAATTACTCAAGACAAAAATTTATACACAGTCTAAATTAGAAATATTCTACAAAAAATCGTAACATTACTCTATTTAGTGCATTTTAAAGCAGCAATTTCTTCCTTTATTATTCACTTTCTCAGGTAAGAATTAAAAGTAATTTTAAAACACCAATGCTTTACCATGGATTGAAATTTTACAGATTCATGTTTTTATTATGATCTAAATATTATTTTCTGAGTTGAGACAGTTGAATCAACCAAATTAGAGGAGAATTCCATGTTTATAGGTCTTTAAGATCTTATAAATATTAGGATTTATTTTGCTTTGCTTGCTATTAAGAGCAAGTAATAATTTATGCTTCCGGAATTATGAGATTTAATTATACTTTTGTGTATGAGAGGAAGAATTCAAATGGGTATTCTTATTTTTAAACTAAACTCAGTGGCAAAATAGCTCATGTGAGCAAAGGCCTACTGTGCCCATATATGCTTTCTTGATTGAGGGCCATGGGGAGCAAGGCACATTCTGCGTTAGGTGGTCAGCCTAACCCGTACCCCTTAGTATTCAGATCCCAATAATTCTTGTTTCTCAGTTTATCTACTCACCGAAGGTACGATAAGCTAACACGACCTTTCTCAGCCAGGGGATGTTATTATTTTTAAGCATTTTTATATGTTTTCTATGTATTTCATAAGAAATTTATGATTTTTGATTATTTGCTTGTAAAAAAACATGTGTACAATTAATTTAATCTGATCGTTTATTTATTAAAACTTGCTAAAATGAACGAAATGTTTGCTATATATTTGGTGCGTTTTATTTAATTGTACATTATCTAAAATGAAATAAATATATAATTAGCTCTCTAAAGTGTGATTATCGTAATTAAAGCAAGAAATATAAATGTCCAAAAAAGATATTTATTGAACCTCATGCATTGTATATAGATTAATTAAGTAAAAATCCAAATCAATTTTATTGAAAACAAGCTATTGATATATTTTTTTAAATTCTTTTGCACTTTTTGCATTAACCAATTCATTTATTGACCTTTTCTAGCAATTAAAACTTTCAAGTAGAGAAAAAGGAAACAGGTTGTAAATTTGTAAGTGGCTCATAGCACAAAAATAACACAAATATGAGAAGCGAACCTGTTGATTATCATGAGCTACAAGATTTATAACATATTATGCTTTCTTACTAAAAATCTAAATTATTAATTGACATTTTCGGCATTAATTTAGCAAAATTCATTATTTCAGATTATTCATTTCATATTTTTTCAATCATTTTCCTCATTTTGTAATCGAATAACTTACTAAATATTCATTTACATCAATTGAACTAATTATTGAATGAAAATAAGTCATTAGGTGAATCAAACTTCAATAAAATTTCATGGTGGCTACTGATGTGGAAAAAAACCCACAATAGTTTATTTGAAAGGATAATAATGAAATTTGTGTCAGATATCGAAAAACGATTTAACCTTGATTATAAAGAGTTGAATTAGAAAATTCATCTTTCACATAAAGAATTGAAAAGAAACTCGTCTAATTTGTTAATACAAATCTAGTAGATATTTTTCATTAAAAAAGAGGAAATATAAATACAATAATTTTGTCTTATTTTTATTTGATTTATTTGTAATAGTAGTATATTATAGTGAACTTTATAATAAAATGTAATATTGATTAGGATTGTATTATTTTTTTATTGAAGGACACAATATCCTTTAATCTGGATCTGGGTATATTAAAAATACATTAAACATTCCTACCAGAAGAAAACATGCAATTACAATAGACATTTTCATGAAAATCAAATTTTTTTCAAAGATTGAAAAAAATCCCATGATTCCTTCTTTTAATTCGAACTTCAAACAATAATATTCGTGTGAATAAAACTAATTTTGAACACTTATTTAAGGAAGTAGATTATCCATATCGATAGTTACAAAACGATAATCGGGATTTGAAAGTTTTAGCTATTCTTATCAATACTAATCGGATGATGAAATGTAAAGAATCAGGCGGTGGATTTTTATTCATATTTTCTATTTTTGGCGAGAGCCATCAGATACGATCAAATTCATTCTTGTGTTAGGAAGTAAAATGGAAAAGGATATTTATTGCATAAATTTGCAAGATCAATCGATGTGGATTTGAGAAGAATCAGGGGGTGAATTTTTATTTCCATATTTTCTATATTTGTCGAGAACCATCAGATGCGAGCAAGCTAATCCTTGTGTTAAGAAGTAAAATGGAAAAAGATATTTATGTCTAAAATTGCAAGATCAGCCAATATGGTGTTGAGAACTAAAGTTATTTTTAGAAAGCTTTTTAAATTTCCGGATCACATGGTTTGCGAATTCTGCTTTTAAAACAAAATGTAGCATATTATGTAGCTTGAATAGGCATTAAAAAGGATTTTACAATCATGAATAATAGTAATTTCCATCGTTTCTAGAAAGAATTTGACTATTCTAGAGTGGCATGTTTCGTAACAAAGGAAGATATATAGATCTTTTGTAATTAAATTTGAATTGAACTAAAATTAAATTGAAAAATATTGAATTGAATTGAAAAATATATCATATTTAAATTTAAGGAATTGTATGTTATTTTTTCCTTTTTTATGGGGTATTGTTTATTTAAGGTTCGAAATATTGTGTAATTTATTGTAATTACCCTAGTTTCCCTCACATATTTAAAAATGATTACAAAAATTTTTTATACAACAATAATAAGAAAATATAATTTTCATTTTCCTTAAAGTAAGAAAAATAAATCATATGATGAGGATCAAATTTTTTTAAAAAGTATTCTTAAAAACAAAATCTCCCATTTTTATAGAAATTTAGAGTTTGAAATACATTTCAGCCTGTTAATTATTATTTTTGATAGATACAGTAATTGCACCGTTACATTTCACACATATATTCAAAAAATGATTATTGCTAATATTTTATGAATGCTTCAAACCAATAACAAAATTCTATAAGTTCCTTGTCTTAATAAAGAGGTTTCATAAACTTATGACATATTCTTCTTTCCAAACATGAGTTACGCAAAATCATTTGCAGACGATAGCTCGATTTCCCAGATTTAAAACTCTATAATAGTAATTAATGTATGCGGCTTTAGGTTTAGCTTAACACGTAACACTGATTATCAAATTTATGAATTATCTTGAACAATATTATTCAAAATATAGTTATGTTCTAATAAAAAAACAGTTTATCAATAATGATGTAATATTGTTACGGAAAAAGTTTCAACAAAAGTGCATATCCAACTGCAAAAAAATTCTGAATGAATTGTTGAAATAGGGGAATCAAATGTAGTGACATCGTTTATGAACTCACATTGCTACAAATTGTTCTGTAATTCTCAAGAAATAAAGTAATTAAAAAATATGTCTTTTTAAAATTTTTGACTTTCTTTATTATGAAAATAGCTTCATTATAATGAAAATACCTTCTTTATTAACAAAGTGTGATGATATGCTGAAACAGGATAATTTATTACTAATTTATGAATTTTTATAAATTATTCATGGAAAATGATTTCATTAAATTGACATTCATTAAAAATTATAAGACGATTGCAACTGATATTAGTAAATGATATCCCACTTGTCTCTGATTTAAGCATAAAAGAAACTATATATTATGATGGAGAATCCTCCGTGAAAACATTACAAACATTAATATTGGTACGATTTTGAAACAGAACGTTATTTTATAGTACTGTCCAATAAAGAGGATACAGTGAAACTGCATCTATACCTCTATATTTCCGCATCACATCAAAGCACGGATACTTCATTCGGACATATTTATCATTAATCAGAGACAATTAATGATAAATATGTCATATTTCCAGATTAAAGACTTCCAGCAATAAGTTCAAGATCTCACACCATTACTATGACCCTGGACAATAATAAATAAAAAACAATATAAATCAATATATACCAAAGTGTATTCTGATAAGCAAAATATTTCTATATCGTTTGATGTTACAGATAATATTGGGGAATGTACATTAACCGATAAAAGGTAAATGTGTATTTAAGTATCTAAAGAAAGTAAGCCATGGATTAAAATTAGATTTCAAGTTATGAAGCCCGTTTTATTTCCAGTTGTTCTATGATTGACGTGGATTAGCCGAAAATTATTTCTTTCTGTTTCAACTTCTAGTTTGTAATTAGGGGCATCTGGTATTGAACTGTAGATGAGCGTAAATTCAGCCATGCAGTTCGAAGATTCATTAAAATAGTTTCCTTAAGTAGACTTTTCTATTATCTTCCAACGCACAAAAGATATCCTTTATTCGCTTGCAACGCACAAAAGGCATAATTTATTCGCTGATAAAACACATTTTTAGAATAAAAAATTATTAACAAAATTAGTTTATTATGAGGTGTGCTATAAAACAAAACTTAGGTCAATTGATTAGATGCGCATCGGCGAATGTAAAACGTTACAATTTTTCTTCACGCCGTATGGGTATTATTATATAGACTTAGTGAAATAATTCTAAATAGAATTGCTTTATTTAAAATTTTCGAGTTTTTAATAACATATTTTTGGGACAATAACTGATTTTGCAAGTGATGGAAATGAACAAAATTATTTATAAAGATGAATTATATAATTTCATGTAGTATATTGATTATTTTTAAAAAGTATAATATTTTATAACTTCAAGAATTTGATTTAAAAGCAATAAAAATTAATCTTTAAAATAATTCAAAGCCTTACATATAAAATTCTTGTTTTCTTAAATTTGAACAGTATACTCATTTTAGAACATCGATTGACTTTGACATATAAAAAGGGAATACAATACTTCTTTACTTTCTCGTATATAAAGAATGGGGAAACAATTATAAAATTCAAAACATTCGTATCAAAATTTAGAGTTTCCATGTTTCTGACCTTCCTAAGCCCGAAAAACACATTTTTGTCCTTATGTCTCTCTATCTGTGAGCCCGATAAATTAAAGACGCTTGACGTATGAAATTTAGTATACATATTTAAGCACAAATTTATAGATTTTTTCAAATTTTGAACGAAATCCATTCACAGGAAGTTTGTCTATCTAACCTTTGGAATAAAAGTAAATTCGATGACATCAAATTGGTTAATGCTTCTAGGACTGCTAAATATCGTTCGGTACGTAACCCATTACTCTTTACAAGGGTTCTTTGAAGCTACCTTCTAACCTTTCTTCTACCAACAGTGAAACATTTTCTAGAAATGCTTCATCTGGAAATTGAAAGTTTTTTTTGAGTCATTGGTAGGAGTCTAAAATATGAAGAGAGTTTATAACTTCGGACCTATTAAACATATTCTATCTTTAAGCGAAGATTTTTGAAAGAAAAAAAAAACTTCAGGATATATAGGTTATTATACTGGTGGCTACTTTCTGGGTCTGATTTACTTGATTTTTCCTCTACTATTTTGAGTAGCTTAAATCATATATTTACAACAGCGACTGTGAAGTCCATCTCTTCGGAGTAGGTCTAAATCTTCCACTGGATAGACAGCTAATTCAAATGCAAATAAATAATGATATTAATTAAGAAAGTCAAATAGAGAGACCACATCATACTTACCTATTTAGAAAACAAATATAATAACATGCCGGGGCTATTAGATGTACATATCATTTGCCATTACAGAGTTGGGATTTAAATTCGCTGCATGTATTTCACAGATACTATAGAGTCATAAATTTTAGAAGAGCAAGTTGTGGAACTCATATCCATTAAAGAACTTTAAGTAAAATGCAAAAATGAATATTAAGAATGCTCTTAATGTTAATCATTCGTTATGAACGTTATAAATAATACGCTTTAAATATTACAATTACTAGCAATGAAAACTATTTCTCATTATAGTGATAATTATTGAAATAGTTCTATTATATGCACAGGGTATTATGAGATTAAATAAGCAGATTATTTGATAGTTTAAGGTATCCGACTATGTTGGAAACACTGGTTATCAACCACATTAGAGGATTCTTTTTAAATTGTTATTTCTTGTAATTCAGACTTTCCTATTTCCAAAACAATTTATTTTTACTAGGAAAATGAATGTCTAATTTATTATCCAAGGACATTTTAAGCAAAACATATTTTTCAGCTAAAATGTGTCTTTAACTTCAATTTTAATTTTCATAAAAATTCTCCACCGTTAGCATATCTCAAAAACTAATAGGGGTATTTATGTAAAAATTTCAGCGTGAATTTTAAACAATATGGGCAATGAAATGAACCAAAAGTTTTATTATTGGTGCAATACTTTTTCCTTGATAGGTGTTTTTAGAAAAATTAAGCTGTGAATTTATGGAAGAAAGTATATATGCATATATTTTTAGCCATAACTTCTTTGTATCTCAAAACTTTTCTTATATTTTGATTTATTTCATTCAGAACCATATTCTATAACTTGTGTTCAAAGAGCAATAGGATTACCGAATAAGAATTTTATGTAGAATGTTAAACGCAAAAATATCTTTTCACATGCAAGTAGGTAAAGAAGTAATTAGAATTATTCGTCTTCCTCTTACAAAACTATAATTTTCAATGTCCAGTATGTTATCACAGAAAAAATCACCTATATTGGAAAATATGTCTCTTCTGAATTATTAAAATAAATTATAATTTTACAATTACATTTTGTAACGTTTGATGTTGAATCTCGATTTCATATTTCCATTATCGCTGAAATTGAATCAATTTCCTCTTCAATCAAACTTTGTCTTCAATCTCTTAATTCCCTTCTACTCGTTATTACTGCAGCTTATAATATTATCACATCAACTATATCTCAGTTAGACAGAATAAAGAATATAAAAACAGTTATCGATACTCTTTAAATCTTTTCCTCCAAATATATGACAGCTTTTCCAAAATCTAATTTATTTCATAGGAATTTTTTAAAACACGATCACTGTTAAGAATAACCAGCTGGAATAGTCTTCTCAAAATTTTCTAGCATAATCTCCGATAAAGGTATTATCCTAGAAAAAGATTCGTAGTGTCGTACAATAACTATAGATGATCAATATTTGAAAGGAATTAGCATTTTTGCTGGTCTCTACTATCGTGCCATACTTCGCAAATTATTTGGCGATTAACCCCTGGGATGGGGTTAATAACCTCTGAAAATTAAATCTGCATTTTAGATGCGTTTTAATAACCGATTGAAACAAAAATTTGTTAAATACCTACACTTGCAGCTATGAATCTTATACCAAATTTAATACATTGAACTCACTGTATCTGTGAACTATCACATTTAATCCATGCTTTGGGATGTACAAAGCGAGAGACAGTCATTGGATATGGTTTAAAATTTGATAAAAGTCTATACTAAGGTATTAAATGTGACTGTTGAATTTTATCCATATAGCACTCTTTGTTTTGTAGTTATCAAATTAAATATATGAATAACTGGGAAAAGAAAGCACACATTCTGCTCAAAATTTGAAAGAAATATATAAATTTAATTTAAAATATATATACTAAATTTCATTCTCCTAGTTCAAAGTAGTTTTGAGTTATCTCCATGACAACCAGACAGGAGGGCATTTTCAAACAATTTTGAACTCAAGAAGATTTAAAACATGCGAATTCATTCGAATCTCGAGATCGAATTTTTTCATGATTATCATACTTTCACTACTATCTGTGGCAAAAAAAATAATGAAGAAGTAATAGTTCTTACTTATTTCAGCATCAATAAGATATCGAGAAAATACTTCCTCATATGTTCATAATAATCATATTTCAAGACGACAATATTAGTCGTAATGCCTCTAAAATCTTCCAAAGTGTTATTATCTGTGCCAAAACTTCTACGAATATGTAAAAGAAAGAAAATTAGTGTAATATAAAATATTGACATTAAATGTATTATTTTTATTTTCTAGGATCAATACTAAATTGCTTAGCATTATTATCTCTATTTATAAACAACTAGTTTTTCATATTGAGAAAAATGGAAATTTAATTCATAATCTGCTAGAGTTTTGAAATTTTTATGCTTTTTTATTCACAATATAATTTTTTGCAAATTTTTATTCACTATATAATTTTTTTTGCAAATTTTTATTCACAATAACAGTATATTACTAAAATATCCTCAGAACTTAACTTTTAATCAAAACAAACATTAAATTTATGCAAATGATACTAGTTATCAGATTGTGAGTTTGAAAAACCGGCGATATCAAACTTAAAATGTATGGAATAATTTAAATAAAAACAAAACACATTTCTTTTAGTATAGCGTTAAAGGTGTGTTTCATAAATTATTTTTCCATTCCACTGATTTATTTGAAGGCCTTTAATCACAAGATGAAGCGTATTTTTTAAATTTTGATATCTTTTGTTTTACTTGTTGGTCTGAAATTCCTTTTTTAATTATATGTTCTTCGTATTTTTCTTATTTTTAATATATTTCACATCATTATATAAAAAAAGTAATGAAGTTTCTGAACTTTATTATGTTTTGCAGTTATACCTTTATTTTTCTCTGTCAAATCTAACTTTCAGGTCTTCGTATTAAATCAAACAGACCATGTAATTTTTTTTCTTTTTATTTCGCGTTAAAAAAAGTTTATGGATAAAATAATACAAATTAAATAAATCATGGCAAAAATCAATACAGAAGCAATATTAGCATTAGCTTTTAAGCATCCAATATATCACAACAATGAAAAAATTAAATATAATAAATAAATATAAAATAGATAAATATTTATTTCAAAATTTTGGAGTAATGTTACTAAAGTTTTGACATAACTTTATTTTTCTCAAAGTCCCAGATCTTTTTAATTAATCTTTCAACAACAAATGTGTATTTTCAAATTTTAGGTTCATAATTTTACAAAGTGTATGAAACCGCAAATGGCTGCTAATTTCAAAAAAATATAGAACGAAAGTAATTTTCAATCTGTATTCAAACTAGAGGCCTCCTTTTTTTTACAAACGCAAATCCTCGCTAGTATCTAAATCCATCTCGAATTTCCACCGTTCTAGACGAGTAAGCAGGGACAATTTTTTTTTCACTATTCTGCTTCACTTCTTTTTAGGACCTCTTGCTTTTCGAGGCTATTTTTTGTTTTCTTTATTGAGTTTTTTTAATGTTGTTGCTTTTTCTTTTCGCGATTCACTTGAAAGACTCTTTCTTACTTGAAAAGTTCACACTACTCTTTTAAAACAAAAGTGGTGAATTTTTTTAAAATTTAATATGCTTTAACAATTTATTTGCCAAATTAAATTACCACAGCTTTTCCAATTGTATTTTTTGCATAATTAGGTAAATTTTAGGGTAGAATAAGCAACAGAAAGAGGCAAAAAACTTTCAATTAATTAAAATAAAAATATATTCAACTTGTAGTCGGAACTACGCCTATCGCTGTCATTTGAAAAACATGATCATTAGAAAAACAGACATACTATGAAAATATCGTAGTTTTAAGATCTGTATATGATATATAAGTGTTAAATAATAGTTTTGAAATAAATTCGGATAAAAAAAAGGAAAATTTTAATTTCCAATAATTTGATTTAATTTTCATTCAAAAACATCAATTAAAATTATTTCTTTAAATTTTTATTAATTTTACGGTTAGTCGTATAAAGAATGCTTAATATCTTCCATTTGCAGTATATAATGCTGCTTAATGAAAAATTGCAGATTTCAAAAAATGTTTTATTATATTTTTAATCTTGCACCATGAGTTTTAGAAAAAAAATATTAAAATCAAATTATACTTCTAATAATTATGAATAAAAAACAGAAAATCAAAATATACTTTAAACAAATTTCTTTCGTAACCCCCCCCCCCCCCTTTTTTTTTTAAAGGATTTATTAATATTTCTACATAAATTCCCAATAACCTTAAAGCTATCTTTTGAGTTTTTTATTGAATTTAAATTTGCAATACAGATACAGCATAAAATTCGGAA
>JAPMOQ010005358.1:1856-13894 GCA_026543055.1 Argiope trifasciata | reverse complement strand
AATCTTTTGATTAATAAACCCTTTAACAAATTAAGAAAAAAAAAAACGACTGAATGACTCAAAAATTTCCAGCGGTTTATTTTCAAATCACTTTCATCACGTTGATTTCATTATAACAGAATTTCATAAAAATGAATGTATAATGTAAAAAAAAAATCACTTCTCATTATATCCATTTCTTGATATTTTTTCCAAGATATACATTATATCAAAATCCAAAAACCTTATTCCAAATACGAAAGGTAAACTCTCAATTAACGCATCAATCTGGAAGTAACCAAGTGCCGATCCTATGATTGATTGGATCGATCCAACCATCGATCATGACGGGCGAAAAAGAAGATGAACCCCATCTGTGGGTGTAGCATTAGGGCAGTAGCCCCCAGCTGTGCGCGGGGAACCTCGTTATGCACAGGCCTCCTCGATCAAGCCATCCGGACGATTATGCATTAAGCACACAGGTGATTACCACCCGTATCGATCACCGGTGTGGAAGAAACGCATCGATTAATCATTCCAGTTCCGATGAATTCTCGTCGGGAATTCCTGACCGTCAGGGAGCGGAATTCTTCTGTCGGTTGACGGATTTGAGAAAGAATTCTTCATTCTTCCGTTCGTGCGTGTAAAGGATTTGTGGCATATTTCACCCGAATAATTTTTCTATGAATGTTTCATGTATGTTAGTTATATTAACGCCCAGTTGTAAAGAAACACTAGGGCTATTTTGGAGTGAACCTCGTCATTTTGAACCACGGTCAGATAACGAGGACTATACCTGAACTGGCACCCCCTCACCACACCACACCAGTGGGATGACATATAAAAAGCATAAATGGACTTCTACAAAAAAAGTAAAACAAAAAAAATAATGCAAAATTTTGCATGATAATTTTAAAATTTGCAAATATTTAAAATAAACGTTTGGCCTGACAAATTTAACATGCAAGAGACCCCCTCACACGACGGTTCTTCGGTGGAATAGGGTCTTGAACTTGAAATCCTCTGGTTCCGAAGTCGAGACCTTTCCACCAGACCACCAAGGCCTCTCGAAATGAATTGAATGTTGTCCGAAAAAAAAATGCCTCAAAATTAAAATGGTTTCAAAAAAATAAAATTAAATAGTTGTATTTTGAGATATAAGGGGTCCAAATTTACAAGCTAATTAAAGTATTAAAGTTATTCTATGAAATAGAACTATATACTCCCATTATGATAACCCCCATTCATTATACACAAGTTTTGCGTAATTGTTAGGACATGAAAAATAAAGGCAAACATTTGAACGTGATTTTATTGATATATACAGTAAAAATAGTTAAAAAATGAAATAAAAAAGTAATGCAAGACGAAGAAAGACTGATTCTCACTGATGGATTTATATGCTTTATTTTTCTAGTATTTTATCAGTTTTAATGCAACCGACGAGATATCTCGTTTCTCAGATAATACCAATTACACATTTCTGTGGGCTAAAAGTTGCCTCTCATGCCAGTTTAGATAGATAGTCGAATTTGAGGAGGAATTCATTCTTCCGTTCGTGCGTATCAAATATTTTGGCATAATTTGGCTCGAATAATTTTTATATAAATAAAAATTTTCTGAAAAGAAGATATCGAAATAGATTGGATGTCGTCAGAAAGAAAAATTGTCTCATAAGTTAAAGTGGTTTAAAAAATAAGTTCAAATAGTTGTAATTTGAAATATAAGGGATTCAAATTAACCAACTAATTAACGTGCTAAATTTATTCTATGAAATAGAGCTATGCACTCCCATTATTGTTGTTGATACCAATGCTTCTACAAAATGTAACAATGAAGAAAAGTGCTCGTCCGATTTTATGCTATATACAGGGTGTCCCACAAGGTATACAGCTAATAATATTCATAGATTCGGTTAGAGAATGTCAAGACGAGTGTTTTGACTTATAACATGTGAGGTCCCTGAATATAGCGTTATAGTCGAATTACACGAAAAACATTCATTACGAATTTTGTTTTCCAAATCATAATGCATGCGACGATTGCACAACATGTCCACCTTAAGTGATTATTGCCACTACTATACAATGCACATACGATAGCAATAAAAAGTACATACGAAAGATAAGCGATAATTATTTTATGCAAGATGGCGATGGACATCACAACACTCAGCAAAACATCGATTCCATAAGTGGAAGATTTTCATCATAAATACCAATTTCAAGTCAGCCGACCAATATACCGACCAATCAGCCGACCTCGTTTTTCAGTAGCGCCAACTAGCACAAGAGTAGCACTTAACTACATCATGCTTCACATTCTCTTGTACAACCCTTTTTACAGAGGGGGAATATTCACACTACTCAGAGATAGAACACAGAATAAAAACCATGTTCAAACCGGGACTCGAACCCAAGATGCCCAAATCACGGAGAAGATACGCTACCTCTATGATAGAACGCCGGCACTCCCTCACTCCCATTATGATAGCCGACTTTTTTTATATATATATATATATATATATATATATATATATATATAGCAATTTATGTAGACGAAGTAGGAGCCAAAGGAGGCAAGGATGAAGTAAATGCAGAAAAGAGTCCTTACCTGCTCCTTTGGTGCGGGCCGACACTGCCTCGCTGGGCTCTCCCGTTCCCAGACTGTTGGAGGCCGTCATGTACAGGTGGTATCGCGTGCCGCAGCGCAGGTTCTTCAGGGTGTGCTTCTCGACGTCGCTGCTCAGTCGCTCCTGCTGCCAGACGCCATCGTCAGTCTTGTAGTGAAGAGTGTATTCTGAAATGAAACTCTATAATTGTCAATACGTTTTCGTTATATTCAAAAAACTTAGTGAAAAAATGAAGTGATATCGTAACTCTATCAGTGAGGAAAGGCAATATAATACGGAAAGATAATATTAAGTTTCTTTGTCTTAAACTTATTTGTAAAAAAATCAAGGTATCAATAAAGAATAATTTTATTAAAATTATTGTCTAATATTTTTTGATATATTATTACATTAATGTAAACTATTGGTTCAAATACTCGATTGTTCTCTACCCTATGTTCTATCTGTGAAGTGCATGAATGTCCCCCACAACTCCTGTGAAAAGAGGTTGTGAAAGCGAAGTATTCAGCGAAACTAAAACCGCGCACCCCCATCTGCCTGGATATCGTTATGATTAAGTTTCTGAATTCATGAAGGGCAATTGATTAAGTACCTACGGCAAATGCTTTGTTGTTTATAAACGCTCTTCTAAGGAATTAAGATGAAAAAAAAAAATTTTGAAAAACACATAAAGGGTGTCTGAACATACTTTTTTACCTTTTTTTATTGTAATTAAAAGCTTTTCACAGGTGTTGAGCCACTTTTGGCACACATTCTAATCATCATCAAAACACATTAGAATACTTTTATTGAATAGTTATCAGCAAAAACGGTAGCCATTTTTTTGTATAATAAACTCTTTAATAAGCTGTTGTTGAGATTTTTGAGGGACCTGGACATCTGTTTTATTTATCTTTGTAAAAAAAACTCAGATTTTTCCATTATTCTGAGCTATATGAAACGAAATTGAGCTTAAGAATGAAAGAATTGATAAATAAGTAGATGCAAATAATAATAAGAGGAAAAATTTCCAATTTTAGAAGCTAAATCAGCAGCACCAAAAATGACCTATGAGTAATAAATGTAAATAAAATGATTTGGAAATAAAATAACATATCATATTCTGACACCTACAAAACATCATATATATATAAAATTTATCCTCCTATTCTTGCTCTTTTATACGATATTTTTTAACAATCCGAGTCGGAGAATCTACAACAAAACTTTCACTCCATATTTCCCAGTACTATGCTTATGACAAACGCGTAGTTGTCATAAGCGTAATAACATATATTGAGCACGATTTTCTTATAAATTAAGAAAACAAATATGTAGAATTGTCTGCTATAAATAAAAATAAAATCCTGGGTGCGGTATTTCACGATATAAGCCTAAATATAGTTTGATAGAGGCTATTCAAGAGGTACTTATGTAATTAGTTACAGGAACAGTGTGATCAAACACAGAAGCAAAATTCTGAATAACAATGTCTCTTTTTTTATGAAGGAGTAAAAGTGCAAGGAAAAAAAAAAAAAACATAAATTATTTTTAGATATAAATGAAGCACGGAAGACAGATAATACTTTAATCCCTATGTAGAAAGTCAGAAAATACGAGAAAGGCTAATAAGAGTAATGGAGCAATGGATATAATGAAACATTTTTATGCATTTCATAAAATCAACAAGTGTTTTATTTTATCAATTTTATTAATCTTTTTTTCCCTTTTTTCGGTCTCTTCTATTTCTCAGTGCATTTTAAAGATTTCCCCACATGTATAAAGATAACAACGTAAAAACGCGTTTCCCACTACTCCTAAGAGGATACCTTAAAATGCCTGTTTCAATATTTTCAATACGTTTCTTTGAATTTCATGATGGCAAAAATGTGTATATTTGCAAATATTTTTTTAAATACTCTGTTTTTCACTCACACACTCGTAATCAATGGTTCAGAGTAAAAATATTTCACAATAAGAAATATGAGTTAAAAAAAAACCCCCTAACATTTAGAAATTATAGTCAAATCAAATGTATATGGCATAACCGAAAATGTATATATAATCTGTTTAATATAGTCTATAAATAAACGATATGCGTTGGATAATATCAATATTCTTCATTCTCTAAGCTTATTCTGTTTCATATCAATTTAAAGTTGTCACTTATTTTACATTAGATATTTTTACTAAAATTCGATCAATGTTATAAAAATTCTTGTGATCGGAAGTTTGAATAACGGTCCATTTATAGAACTGTAAAATTGTATAAAGATTATATCAAGAAATCCTTTTAAACTGTTAAATTACAGATTTTTTAATCTGTTCCCTCAGCACACCACAGCCACAACTCGACTCGACTAACCATAACTCGATGAGCAACCGCTAACCACATTGCCCAGAGAGATAAATTCTGACATAAACTAGTAATTTTTTTACTAAGATTCATTTCTATGATAGTCAAAAATTTACGATTATTTGTTTGCGTTTATCCACATATTTCCAAGTAGATTCATGTAAGCAGCGATACATTAATCCATTTAATCCAACACAAAGCATTAAACTTCTCTTTCCAAAAATTCAGAGACATAACACGTTTTCCAATTCTAGATTACGATGTACTTTCGATTTTTGGTGACATCCGCTGGAAACCTAAGTAGTTAAAAAATCCAAGGCGAAATTTAAGCAAGACGTATTTTTCAGCTAAAATTTGTTTTTAACTTCAGTTTTAATTTTATAAAAATTCTCTACCTTTAACATGATTTCACGTAAACTAATAGAGGTTTGTACATAATAATTTCAACCCGTGTTGAAAATAATATGGGCAAGGAAATGAACCAAAGTTTTATTGTTTAGTGAAATACTTTTTCATTTATTGGCATTTTTAGAAAAATTAAGCCTTGAATTTATAAAAAAAATGCATATATGAGTATTTTTTACCCATAACTTCTTCGTATCTCAAAATGTTTCTTAGATTTGGGTTCATTTCGTTTATCATTATGTTCTAAATCTTGCGTGCAAAGAAAAATAGAATTGCTGTATTGCCATTTTGTATTGAATACTAATCGTTTTGGTTAAATTTCATTAGAATTTACTACACATTTTTCTACTTCACAAAAAAAATTATACTTTCATTTATATATTTTTTAGTATTTATAGTATTTATAATTGACAATACATCTGAAAATCATAAACAGTTTTTAAAAAATCCAATTTTTCAAAAAAGTTTCTTTCTTAACATTTCAGATATGTAATTGTAATTAATTAGATATGTAATTAACATTGCGCTTACTTCTATGAGCATTGCTTAAAATACTCGTTTTAAAGTTTTCAATAGGTGTTTTTGAATTGCAAGATGGCAGAAACTTATATATCGGCAAGTACTTTTTTAAATACAATGGTTCAAAATAAAAATATTTCACAAAAGAAATGTGAATTAAAAATAAAAACCACGGAACATTTAGAAATGAGATAAATTCTGACATAAACTGGTAATTTTTTTACCAGTTTATGTCAAGTTTCTTATAGATGATAATCAAAAATTTACGATTATCTGTTTGCGTTTATCCACATATTTCCAAGTAGAATCACGTAAGCAGCGGTACATTAACCCATTTCATCCGACACCGAGCAGTAAAACTTCTCTTCCCAAAGTCCAGAGACAGAACACGTTTTCCAATTCTAGTTTACGATGTACTTTCGATTTTTGGTGACATCAGCTGGAAACCCAATTAGTTCCTCTGTTTCCCAGTGTGTCTCGCACAAAAAGCAAGTGTGTCGATTTCGGAACATTGGAAATCGAAGGCGCAGTCAAATGTTCTGCCGTTCTAGAAACTTTTACAGTCGAAAGTTACACGGCATAAGCGCTGAATGGAAACGAAACTGCAAAATATTTTTAAGTTTCTGAACTAGGCTTATCGAAAGAGTTTAGTTATTGGCAAAGATGAATGCAACGAGTGGTTTGGGAGAATCGTTTTGTTGTGAAAGGGAATATTTCTCAATTATGTTGACTGACTTCGAATTTATTAAGATTTCAAAAGTCCTTTACTTTTGATTTGTTTGAAATTTTCTGGTTTATAACATATTTGTTTTAGGAAAGTTTAAAAAAAATCTGTTTTAAGGTATCTGACTCCGTTAAAAACACTGATTACTGACACTAAACACTGAATTTTTTAATTATTATTTATTTCCTCTTCCCAAAACAATTTTTCTTTTCTAGTAAAATAAAACCTGATCTATCATTCAAGAGAATTTTAAGCAAAACCTATTTTTCAGCTAAAATTTGTCTTTAATTTTCTCAACACTTTAATTTTTATAAAAATTTCAAACCGTTAAAATGATTTCTCAAAAACTAATAGAATTATTTACATAAAAATTTCAGAGCGTGTTTTAAGTAATATGGAAAATGAAATGAACCAAAAATTTTATTGACCCTGAAATACTTTCTCATTTATAGGTGTTTTTAGAAAAATTAAGTTGTGAATTTATAGAAAAAATGCATATATACGTATACTTTTTACCCATAATTTCTTTGCATCTCAAAAATATTCATAATTTTATTTCATTTCTTTCATCATTATATTCTATAGCTTGTGTACAAAGAAAAATAGTATGGCTACATTACAATTTTGTGTAGACTGTTAACCATTTTGGTTAAATTTCATTTAAATTTACTACAAAATTACCTATTTCTCAAAATATATATTTCCACATAATTTTTTAGTATTTATAGTATTTTGTATTATAATTGAAATTGCATCTAAAAGCCATTGATTTAAATAGTTTTTAAAATATACAGTTTTCAAAAAAATTCCTTCGAACGTAGTCGGACACCTTAGAAGTTGTACAGTGAATATAGCTTGAGAATAGAAGAGCTAGTATATACTTTTATATTGTTCAAAAAAACTCTAAATATAGATTTATTAAATACATAATTTAATATAAAAAGATGATAAATACTAATTTGGAAAGCTAATAGAACCATTATTTCACATATAACATTTTGAGTTAGTTTCTGTAGTCTTATTATTATTATTTTATGTTTATTATTAAGTTATATTTTATGTTTATATTATTTTGTTTATTGTTTATTTTCCACAACCTAATGATTATTACTAATTTATTTGCTTAGTAGGAAATTAAAAGGGATTTTACCCCAGGATTTTGTTATGAAATGGAGAATATGTAATTTCTAAATCCTACAGAAAGTAAAATGAGCAGTTAACAAGAAAAAGTATTTTGGAATTTTTTTTTTGTATGATTTAACTTGAAATACTAAATTAGTAACTCATAATTTGTAATTAAACTTTCGAATTACCTATATCAGCTAAAACTAAAATGCACTTTTGAATAATATTGGAAATATCGCTCAGCACAAATGAATGAATGCATATTTTTTGGCAAAGCTTTCAATTTCGGCACATACTTTTGGAGATAAAATAAACGTTTAGTCTTTAGCTATGGTCACAAATATCTCTATACACAGACGAGACTATCCAAAATTTAATATGAATTCCGCTAGTACAGACAAAAAAAACCCACCGAAAATTTAGTGTTTATTCTGCTGGTAAAAAATAAAAACTGTCCAAAATTTAGTATTAGGTCTACTCTCACAGACAGAAAAAAACCTGTCTAGAATTAAGAATTAATTCTGCTAGTATAGAATTAAAAGTGTCCAAAATTTAGTATTTATTCTGCTTGTACAGGATAAAAACTGTCCAAAATTTAGTATTTATTTTGGTCTTTTAATATTCAATCTGTTCAACTGCCAAAATCTAGTATTAATTCTGCTTGTACAGAATAAAAGCTGTCCAAAATTAAGTGTTGATTTCTTTCATACAGGATAAAAACTGTCCAAAATTTAGTATTAATTATGCTAATACAGAATGGACAAGAAAGCAAAAGTATTTTTAATCTTGTTGTGACTTCTGGCACTTTATAAGCCAACTGACAGATACGTTTGCGATTTAAGTCGTAATTGAGAGTATATTGTTTTGTAGGGGAAGACAAGCTACCCCTATGCCAGAACTGTTATGCAATAGCTAGATTATTTGAAGATGCAATAAGATGGGGACCATTAAAGTTATATTTATTCTAGTTAAAGTTGAAGAATTTCTTCTTCCTGTTTTTGTCCCATTTCAATAAAAGAGACATATTATGAAGAAGAAAAAAAAATGCAAGAAGAGGAAGGATCTACGAGCCATTCCACATTTCGCACGTTTTTTCAGAGACATTGAACCCGCAGCAACTGGTGCCTACGTTACAAGAATGTTAAAACATGGGAAAGGAAGTGTTCTGAACCGCGAAGATCAACGACAAGCAAGGGCTGCATTACGTGATCGAAATTTTTACCCAAAAACGTATGCTGTGACATTTGTTCCAAAATGCACTTGTTATTCTGCTGAAAGGGCGTGAATAAGCCTCACAGTATGGTGATTTGCACATACTTTCAATATTTAGATTAAATGGTCGTAGAATACATTTGTTGATTTAAAATGGGAATGCTAAGAAACAAACATTGGAAGATATTATCTCTGATCCTATTCACACATTGGAAAATATTATTTACTAACTGGTACCCAGGGCGTTGCTGACGCAGAGGAAACAATTTTCAAAATATCATTTGAAATATAAAATAATTGCCTTGCTTAATTAGGAATGATAGAAAGAATAATATTTATTTTCCAATCGGAAATGAATACATTCATTGAAATTGAAGGAAATATAAAGTATAAACTTAAATAATATTAATTATTTTTTTAAACTTTAAGGATAGAAGTATTGCTTTTTGTTTTTCCCTCTTCAGCTGAAACAAATAAATGCCATAATAATAATTCAAAATTTCATTACTATGGTATAAGCGGTACGGCACCACATAAGAGACATACAGACAAACATTCATTTTATTTATATAGATGATTCTATTCATACGCTGGATCCGTGTTACTATTAGCACGTTGAAAAATATTAACTGCGTTTTTTTTCACATGATGGAAAGTATTATTAGTGACCCTATTCACACGTTGAAGGATATTATCAATGAGCTTAACTCGTGTTTGAGATGTTATCAATGAGCTTAACTCGTGTAGGAGATATTATCTGTGATTTTATTCTCACATAGGAAAATATAATTATGATTCTATTCACACTTTGGAAGATATTATTTACTTCGTTATTAAAAAGTTGAAAGATATTATCTGAGATCCTAATCACAAATTGGAAGATATTATACGTAGTCCTATTTATACTTTGGGAGATATTATCTCTGATACTATAAATTACACTGACGGAAAAAAACTCTCAACACTAGGAAGGCGCTGTGCTAGGTAAACGCAATTTGGTAAGCGTGTTTATAAATCTGAAAGATGACGTCGATTCAAATTTCAAGCTACGCGTGTAAGTGTGGCACTAATAGCGACACTATGAACATGCAAATGAGGTTTGCTTTAAATAAGCGCTGTAAGGTTCGTGATCGTTATTTACAGTTGAGATTTGACGTAGTGGGTTAATGTTAGTCAAGGATGCCTCTGAGAAGACGAAAAAGCCATTATCAATAGTTCAATCAGTTTGAACGAGGTCATGTTGTAGGGCTAGGAGAAGGTGGGTTTTCTTTCCGCGATATTGCTGAAGACTTGGCAGGAATGTATCCACTGTGCATGAGTATTGGCGGCAGTGGTCAAGGGAAGGTACTGCCTCAAGAAGACAAGGTTCCGGGCCGCCACGTGGTACTACTGAGAGGGAAGACCATCGTATTCGGCGTATGGCTGTGGCTAATCGTACTGCGTGTGCAGCTGAAATTCGAGCTGCTGTTGGCACCAAAGTGACACAACGAACTGTTACAAATCGGTTACTTCAAGGACAGCCAGACGCCCTGTACAGTGCATTCCACTGACTCCAAACCACTGCCGTTTGCGACGTGAGTGGTGTTAAGCTAGAGCTCATGAGGACGGAATGGAGATCTGTTGTGTTTTCTGATGAAAGCCGGTTCTGCCTTGGTCACAGTGATAGCCGTTTGTTGGTTAGAAGGAGGCCAGGTGAACGCTTGCTAGTGACCTGTCTGCGGCCTAGACACACAAGGCCTACTCCTGGAGTTGTGTTTTGGGGAGCAATTTCGTATGACAGCAGGAGCACTCTCTTGGTTATCCCACGCACCCTGACTGCAAATTTGTACGTCAGTCTAGTGATACAACTTGTTGTGCTGCCATTCATGAACAGCATTCAAAGGTGTGTTTTCCAACAGGATAACGCTCACTTTCATACCGCTGTTGTAACCCAACATGCTCTACAGAGTGCCGACATGTTGCCTTGGCCTTATATATTACCAGATCTTTCTCCAATCGAGCATGTATGGGACATCATTGGACGATAACTCCAGCATCATCCGCAACCAGCATTAACCGTCCCTGCATTGACCGGCCAAGTGCAACAGGCATGGAACTCTATCCCACAAACTGATATCTCACACCTGCACGACACAATGCATGCACGTTTGCATGTTTGCATTAAAAATTCTGGCGGTTACTAATGTACCAACATTTCACATTTGAAATGGCTCTTTTCGCCAATGGCTCTACCTGTGATCTTGAAACTTTAATCAATTATATATGTTACCTAGGCAAATGTATTCCTAAAATTTCATTACTGTACGATAATTTTTTTCTTGGTGTTGGGATTATTTTTCCCATCAGTGTATTATATCCTGTAATCCGGTTTTACTTTTACATCAATAAGAAAAGCCCTATTTCAATAGGATAGAGAAGTAAAATTATTTATGAAATAATAAGAATACCTAATGGATGTAAAAATATCATAAGATTAAAGTTCATCTTTGTGATATCATCTACCTTGATTGTCAGACTGAATGTGTTCTCACTGCAGTAAAGTGATTATTATGATAAATGTGATTACTCAGATAATTTTGTATAATTATCTGCAACTATTTATAATACCCATTAGTTTATTGAATAATCTCTGGTAATTGTACAAAATCGTCAATAAATCCAGAGGGAATAATAAATAATCACAGGTAGTTATAGATAATTAAACCGGTAATTATATATAATTACCTGTGGCTATTCATAAACCTCACTAATCAGATTGTTAATTCTGAATAATCACAGGTAATTATACATCATTAATTTATCAAATATACCTTAGCATGTATATGGTGATTGTTAGATCAAGAAAGGAATTGTGACATAAAAGTAAAATTCTTCTGGAATCTATATTTTGGCAATTGATTATTAATAAGAAATGCACTAAAACGAACTTCTTCTTGTATACAGTCGACCACCACGCCACCACTGAACGTAGCAGTATCGCGGTAGTCGGCAGTATTCAAGCAGAAGAACTAATTCCTTTTTCTTGTATACAGCTGATTACCCCGCCACCACTGAAAGTAGCAGTATCGAGGTGGCCGGCTGTATACAAGAAGAAGAACTAATTCCTT
>JAPMOQ010005356.1:0-10863 GCA_026543055.1 Argiope trifasciata | reverse complement strand
TGAACAAATAAAGCAATAAGTATCTTTGAATCATTCTGATGCTAATTTGTTTTTAAAAAGAAACTTTCTGTTTGAAGATTGACGTCTGAATTACCGACTTCATTGTTCGAGGCTTTTTGAAAAAGACAAACGGTTAAATTGGATATCAAACAGTAGAAAACAAAAGCTTCACTTTTGCCTTATCTTTTCCCACTTATCAATCGGAAGTAAGAGGAATTTGCCCATTTATTGACACTGTGGCGTAAGTCAAACCAGGTGTTTTTATGGTTGATTTCTACTTTGAATTTAAAACTTCCGTCAAAATACATGTTTGGAAATTATTCTTGAGTGAAAAAAAAAATGTTTTTTGAATGTTTGATTTTATTAACTACATAGGGATAAAATATTGGAATAAAAATGTTTTGAATAATATTATATTTATAAATGATAAAAAAAAACTTTGTTTTGCAAATTTTTTTAACATACTGCTAAAAATTAAATCATTTTATTGTATATTATTGATGTTCAATCAAAATGTTGTATGTCAAATTTGCTAGAACTATTTATTCTAAAAACACTTATAAAAAAGTTAAATGCATCTATTCTCAAATAAATTCAAGTAAAATATATGGTTATTGCATATGGAACCAATATTCACTTGTGCGTCAGCAAATACATCAAAATTTTACATACGTGTATTTTTGACATATTGTATATATGCATTACAAATAAATATTATCCTATGTTTCTGATTCATAGATTGTATCATTTTCAGAGATATTATGTAATTGTATACAAATGTATTTCAAGCATAATGGTTAGTTAATAATTTAACAACTTGTTCGTAAAGGTGAGCTATGCCACTAAAACTCCTCCTTATTATCAATAGTTTTCATTTAACGGGGAATTTTTGAGGACTATTGATATGTTTTTTATTACCAAAAATGAATTAATTGGTGATAAATGCACTAATATATTAATTTTAATAATGAACAAATTTATTATTTTTCGTTAAATATTCATTCATTTGAAATAAGAATCTGTGTAATTTGTTATTAAGACATTTCTGCATTAAAGACTTAGTATAGAGATTGAATTATTATTCTTACTCAGAATAATTCTAGTCAATCATTGCTTTCTAATTTCTGAGATATTTTTGATGAATTACAACCATAAAAATCATTGCAATGATGGATCCCGTTAATTTTTTTGTGAGTAAATGCGCTAACTTTTTATGTGCATTTGTTATATATATGATATAGCATAAAAACTTAACTTTAAACAAAAATTTATTCATTTATTTTTATACGTAGATAGTACATAGTATATATAAATCTAACACAAAAGAAATATTTTTCAACAAAATTCTTATTTTAAAAACTTGTTTCTTTTTGATAAATTACAAGTGTGAGTTTATTTAAATTTCGCGAAAAAAAAAAATATACGTCCTTAAAATCGTCATAAAATGTACCTACGTCATACAGTTTACGTACTTTACATTTAACGTCAGATAGTTCGTGCTGCTTTCATTATCAATTTTTCTAAGCATTTTAAAATGTATAAATCTATTAATTATGACTTTTTATTCTTGCATTTTTTTTAATAATGTAAGCTTCAATGTGCACGTATTTTATAAAAGTTCCTGCAACTTTTTCCGTGTTCCCTCAACAGCTTATTACAACCTCCTCCAACGAAACTTACCTTACGCCACTTTTATTTGGAACGGGAGTCCGGGGCCGAGGGAAAAGTGAAAAGGGGGCGCGAAAAATACGCGCTTAAAATTACATTTACTGAGATTTCATTAATCACCAGTCCTTTGGGGGGAAGGAAGCACAAGGAAAAGAGGGAGTGTTGAAGTGAACTGTGTTTCATTAAACGTGTATGTAAATTAGGAGAGTGAACACTTTCCAACAAATGGGATAATGGTTGAAACATCTCGTTCCTACTACTTTTGGATTTCAGACGACTTTTCAGCTCGATACTTATCACCACTTCGCATCTTCTGCCTTTTCTTTTGTCTTCGAGAAAGGAAAAGGTGGGGTGTTTTAGAATGAGACTATCTCCACCTTTTGGTTTTCGAAGGTGGAGAGTCTTCGGAGAGGAGCGTTTGTGGTACTGATTAGATTTTTTAAACAGCGTTTTGTTTAGGAAGAAAAATCATGCAGTTTTTTTATTAGTCTTGTGAAGACATTGTTCATGTTCGTATAAATATTGGTCAGTTTATATGTATTGAAAAATATTTATTGTAAATAATTATCCAGTGTTTTCAATGACCAAGCCTTCTAGATTAGAGATTCGCGTGTTCGAAATCTCATTGCCCCTAAGATTCGTCATGACCTCGTGAATTTGACCAAGACAAATATTCTTTTGTTGATGTTGAAGGTGGGTCATGTTCGGCTGTTGTTTTTGTTATCTGACTACAGTGCAATTTTACTAGGGTTTATTCCAGAAAATCTCATGCGAAACGAAGCATTAATTTAATTACCTAAGTATTGAAATATGATTTCTTTTGAAAAACAAAAGAATAGTACTTGCAACTGTGGTAATACGTAAAGAAGATTGTTATATTGCGTCTGTTT
Organism: Argiope trifasciata; assembly: GCA_026543055.1. Taxonomy (NCBI): domain Eukaryota; kingdom Metazoa; phylum Arthropoda; class Arachnida; order Araneae; family Araneidae; genus Argiope; species Argiope trifasciata. The sequence goes on along the minus strand of JAPMOQ010005356.1, from coordinate 8,305 downwards.
ATTATTTTAGTGAATATTCTGCTAAGTTTATTTTATAATTTATATGCCTTATGGATATAAAGTATAAGGTTTTTATACTTTAGAATTAAATAAACGCAAAATGTTGTAAAGTACTTTTACGAAATTATTTCTGTCAAAATACTGAATAAAATCATATCACACAATATTAAAAAATAAAATACAATATCTTTGCGACTAAATGAGCCATACCGATTTCGCCCCCCCCCCATTAGTCATTGATGTTTTTATTTCATTTTAAGTAAAAATGTACTATACATTTTTTTTTCAGTTTCTTCCTACGTATATTAATGATATCACTGTTCCCTTGTCAAAATAAAGGAAGCGTGCTTTGCGAAATGTTGTATCATATGAAAATTCACGTATAAAAATTGAAAAAAAAATCCAAATAACTATAAAACAATAACAGCGCATCAGCGAAATTTCTATTAATTATTTTTAAAAATTTTACGAATTCCTTAAATGAATATTTAGACTAAACCTATTAAATTTTAAGTGTTATATTTATATGCACGATAAGATTTAAATAAAGTTGATTTTCTCTTTTTTTTTGCCTTATATTTTTTCCTATTACTGTAACCGTAACTATTCCTCGGTCCTCTATCGGCCGTTACCATGAACAATCAGTTCATGCCTTGGAAGCGAACGTAAAGCATGATGTAATCCCCGAGTATTATTTTTATGCATATATGTTAAATGTTGTTGTCCTAAATAGTTTTGTCCCCTTGTAAATCATGTCCTTTAATGTCATTAAATGTATCTTTAACTAAATTGGCATGATTAATTGGTTTTAATAGTCTATCCTGACAGAGTTAGACTTTTGGCGCCTTTTCGGTCGCAATACATTTTATTCATAAATTTACTCAGTGCACGTTTTTTTCCTCCAGATTACGTGATGATAGAGTAGATGCTTCTGAAGTTAAGGACAGGATGTATTATGATGTGTCCAGGGCAAAGGATAATTATGTAAACGGTAAGACTGATTGAGAAACTATAGTTTATTTTAAAATAAATATGTTTATTTAATTAAAATTTGACATTGTTTAAACTTAAGAATGCCTTATAACAATAATACAAAATATAATGTTCTCCCAACTATGGCCAGCAACTATTGAATGAATTTTTCTTACATTATTTAAGTTGTTACTTATTAGTATTCTAAATTTATTTTATTTAAATTATAATTTATTATTAATCTAAAATTATTTTCATATTAATTATTATTATTTTGTGCTAAAAGGAATTATTATTTTCTTTAGAATTATTATTATTCATTTAAGCTTATTTAATGAATAATAATAATATTTTTATTCTAAAAGAAATTAATTCCGTGTATATTGTTTTTAAAGGATTAAAAAAATGCTTATCAATTAAAATTTTGATCCCTAAAACAAAACTTTTCATTTACAAAAAATTCAAGTTAAAAAATCTTGTTTAAACTTTTGTTTATAAATAGATAAAATGTATATAAAAGTTATTAAAATTGATAACTATAATTTCTATTAAAACTATGAAATAAATAATCTTTATATCTGAATTGAATATAAGTATTGAAGTAATCTAATCCAGAAATACAAAAAGAAAAATTAAATACATACATAACGTAATCTAAAAGGCGATTTAACCGTAATACAGTGAATGCATTTACAAACTTTACTTTTTCTTTTATTTATTTATTAAAACAATTTATTTAAAATATTAGCTTAGTCACCAGAAGAATATTTTATTGAAATTTTCAAAAATATTACTAATCATATCATCAGATCAAACAGCAATGAGTTAGCAAATGAATCTTAAATTCTAGTGTTTGGTAATTTAAACTTACCTGGACAGAATTGAAATGAACAAGATCATTTTACTTCAACTTTTTAATGCTTAATTTATTTAAAACTTCTAGCATTTGATTCATTGAAATTTAATAAATTTTATTTAAACTTTTTAATTTGTAATTTTAAATATTAAAGCACTTGATTTAGTGATATGTTTGGGGATTTTCTGCCTCAATTGCATTAATCAAGCGTGGAATTACTCCTAAATTCTATCTCAAAATTGGGCGATTCAATTTAAAACCATTTTTTTCCTTAGATACTTCGTATACCATCAACCATTTACAATCAATTTTTTAACTTTTTTTTTTTTTGCTCTATCTTTATGCAATCTGATCTGATCTTCTACTAATTGAAATTTCATCGTTATGAACAGGTGGTAGCGGTCACAGTCCCGTACTCAACCTCTCTCAAAATAGCAGCCGTGGGGGAGGCGGCGGAGGTGGAGGAGGAGGTGGTCCTGGAGTCCACCTCAACAGTGCAGAGGGTAGTGGCAGCGAAGGGGCATATAATGATGGCGCAGATGATGACTATAGTGACGATGATGATGATGACAGAGATCAAGGTCTCTTTATTAAATTATTATTAATAATAATTATCACTTTATCATTAGATATGCCTGCTTACTTTATATTTTGTATAGGCGTTGTATGTTTATGCATTTAGCTAGTATTCAGAATTCGAAAGTTAATATCGTCAATGGACCATTTTTCAAATAAATTTAAATATCGTTTAAAAGAGGTATTTGATCTAAAGTTTGAGGAAGTTGAAAAAGTGAAAGAAAAATTTCACGATTATTTTTATTTTTAATTTCTATTTTTAACAGTAATATTTTATATAAAATATAAATTCTAAAATTTTAGGAATGTATATTAATTTTTAATTAGTAGAAAGAAAAGGAATTGAATTAAATAATTTCCACAATTAATAACTTTTACCCCATATCCGTATTTATGAGCAAGCAATAGAACTGTTTAGATTTAGAATTAATTTAGAACGATCAGACCCGTCCTACACACAATTTGTATAAGTGTTGTATGTTTATATATTTGTATAGTATTCTAATGTTAATATTGTCAATGGAATATTATCCGAATAATTTTAAATATTTTTAAAAAACCTAGGTCTTTTAATTTAATTTTGTGAAATTTTTACGAAGTTTAAAAAAATTGTGAGATTATTTTTAATTTCTATTTTGAAACTAATGTTTTATATAAAATAGGAATTCTGAGTTTTCTAGAACATGTATTAATTTTAAATTAGTTGAGAAAAAATAATTTCTACAATAAGGAATTTTTATCCAATACCTGTATTTGTGAATTCATTATTTAAATTATACTTAGAACGATTCGACACATTTCTACAAACAACAAGCAATACATCAAGTTTATATTGAAATTGTCTTAATTCGAAATATCGAATATCACATTTTATCCGTTAACGAATAAGGTAACAAATTATCAACTATATTAATACGAGTCAATTGAAAGAAAGACATTTTATTAGTAAATCCAAATTAAAATATATAATAAGACATAAAATTAAAAATATTTTGGACATTAATGGATCAGCCAATGGATATATATATATATATATTCCTTTTTTTACAAACTTTACTTAAAGGTTAACCTGTCACTAGTTTATTAAGAGTATATCCTTAGTATTTTTAACTAATAATTTTCTTTAGTAAGATGAAGTGCAATTCAGGCTTGAAGTATTGCTAAATTCTTGTCTTGTGTTGGCTATAGATTTCAGCGATCACCCAGATGTCAGCAGCACAGCCAACGGCGAGCGATTGGCTCCTAGTCAAATGTTTCCATTCAGTCACCTCACAGTGGACGGCGGATCCCCGACCGGTCAAGTGGTTTCTTCTATCGAAACACTCCTCCGGAACATTCAAGGCCTACTCAAGGTGGCTGCCGACAATGCTAGGCAGCAGGAAAGACAGATAAACATTGAGAAAGGTATTGACCACTTAATCGAATTCCTTGTCAAATTTTTAACTGTGAAATAAACGAAGTTTTGCCTTTTTAACTAAGCCAATAACTAAAAAAAAGCTGAAATCTTTTAAAAGCTTGTATATAAGAAATGTCCATTGAAATTTTTAGAAACAACCGAGGAAGATATGGACACCTTGAAATAAATAACTGATCTTAATTTCATAACATACACTAGTGTTCCTCTGCTCCCCATTTTAATCCATTTTAAAAAGGCAATGATGATTTTTTCCTATTTAACTGTAATTTGCCTTCTTATATCTGATATGAAAGAAACAATTTATTTGATGATACTTTTGGGTTACTTTTTTTTCTCATGGTATCCTAATACAAGAATGCTATTTTTTAAAAGTACTGTATCTGAACATATAATGAGTGATATTCTTCATGTTTCCTAATCAACCATTATATGAAGCATTTTATTAATTTTCTACACATCATAGTGTTTCTGCACATACTTTTAATCGAAGATTCCTACTATATCCTCCATAATGATACTTTTCGACTAATGAACATAGAATGGCACATAACATTTGTTCCGACATATTATTTTCCTCAAATTAACAAATAATTCTAATCCCTGCATATCCGCCTTGGACTTTTAATGTATCGCACTAAAACATTTACAAATTTTTAATGATAAGAATAATTTAGAATGTGTTTATAACTTTTTACATAGAAAAAAGAATTAAGGAATAATTTTAAGTTACAAGAAGAAGAAAAAAATGCGTTATATAATAATTGTGATATAAAAAAAAACTTACTATAATCAGACAAATAGATTTTTGATTTAAATTCTATGATGATCTTAAATGAAGTATTCCTAATTCAATAGATAATATTGTTTTATAACGTTTAAAAAATGTGTTAATTAATTTGTTAATAAAAAGTGTTTTAATTAACAAACATGTTTGCTTTTAAAACCTGTAAAGAAAAAATTTATGAAGTGTTACTTTTAGGACTATCTCTAATCTCGCTTTTGGATTCATAAAATAAATGCTCAGGATTGCGCAACACACACACACACAAAAAAAAATAATGAAAGAAAGTGGGTAAAATAAATACGAATGTACAAAACAAACGAAATTTACTGTCGCCTTTTCTATCTTTTATGGCCTTGATTATTCATTTCACTCTTACTACAGTTTTTCTCCTACATAAAAAAAGGTGCCAGAGAGAATAATTTGGCTTAAAAAGAAGATATACCATAGATATCCTTATACATAACACACTCACAAAAAAGAACGAAACACATATTGCAGACGATTTCTAAAAGCAAATAAACAAACTAACAAATTTCCTTTTGCACCAAACCAAAATACTGCGGATGGAAGAAAAAAAAGAGATTGTAGTAGGGGAGAAGTAGCTTTCATTTTCAAGTGAAGAGACTCCTTATTCTCGAATCCAGCTCAATTTGGAAGCAAGATTTGATCTGGCGGACTAATCTGGATATGGGCCGGCGAGGTGGGGAGCAGATAACAAGGGGCAGCGGGGCCTCATTAAAAGCAAAGTACACAAAATGAAAACTCGTGTGAAAAGCTCTTCATCAGGCTTGGCGTGCGATCGCTGCCATCAACCGCCTCGTAAACTCCTTCACGACCGCCTTTTACGACCCCTCGTAAAAGACGCGCTTTCCATTGCTCTACCCACGGATAAAAGCCAAGGGACAGGCCCCCACATTTGGCGATAGAGGGTGCTTTCAGACATGTTTTTGTCCGAAAAATATCATTTTGATATTGGAAAGGATGATATCAATTCAATTTGAAATTCTATTAAGACTTTTTTATAGTATTTCTTTATGTTTCTTCGCAGTTTAGTTATTTACATTTAAAAAAAAATCATTAAAAATTAAAATTTTTGAGTTCTCTTAAAATTAGTTCTAAAGATTTGCTTTACAATTTTCAGTGTTTCACTGACATAATAGAAAGTCAATTCAGTTTGAAATTCTAATTTTTTTAGTAACTGATTATGTTTTTTGTTTTTTTTAAATTTATAATTATCTATATTTTTCAAAAATTTGGAATTTTTAAAAAATTGTTTGTAAAGTTTATTTCTACTATATTTGGGGTCCCACTAGTTTCAAAATCACCGACAAAAAGTATTCCTGACTCATTTTTCAATATTAATAAGAGGGGAAAATGAAAAATAAAAAGGATTTCTTAAGTTAATTATAAATTAATATATAATTACTTATTCTATATAGTATAAGTTAATATGTAATTACTAATAAATGATTCCATATACACATTTTTGTATAAATTTGGTCTAAAGAGGGAAATAGACTTTTAATCTTAAAGGGAATTAAAATCAAATATGATTTATATAACTTTAGATTAAAGTTAAATGTTTTATTCAGAAGTCAAACTTTTTGTATATCTACAGATCTAATTATAAGGCAAAAGTTCTAATTAATTTAAGGCAACAGATCTAATTATAAGGCACTTTGCAAATGATTGTCACGTGCGATAATGGGTAGATACAAAAATAATGTTATATATAGAGACTACATGCAGTCGTATCAATATTATTCGAATTAAATTAATGATAATGTTGAAAACTATCTTTTAAAAACGAAATCTATATTCTCTCATAGATTACAAAACTTAAATAGCCATTTATTATGGGTTTTTTTCTGACAAATTTACGGTATTTTATCTATTTGTTCTCTTAGTTAATTTTGATTCATTGTTAAGCTTTATTTGAATGTGATATCACACGTGAATGCCAGCGTCGTGGCATAGCGGTAGCGTGTCTTCCCAGTAATCTCAGCGTTCGGAGTTCGAGTCCCGGTTCGGGCATGGTTGTTCTGTGTTCTATCTGTGAGATGTATGAATGTTCCCCACCCCTGTAAAAAGGGGTTGTGCAAGCGAATGTGTATGTCACCTTCATTTGAGCTTCTGCCCTCTGGGTGCTCAGGGATCTTTACCCTCAGTAGCTACTGCACTCTCTTTCCGTGGAAACACGGACAAGACATCATCACACATGAATTAACGAATGACATAATAGTCTATTTTAAGTGATTATTAATGTTATTAAAAGACAAAACTTCTATTATTTATTAAAGCTAAATTTAGATTATTCTTTGTTAACAGTGACATTAAATTAGCTACAGCTTTATTCATGATATATAATAAAAATGCATTTTTTTTAAATTTAAAAAGTAGCTTGAATTTGTACTAAAAACTGGTCAATTTCATACATTTGATTAAATTTAATTATTAAGGAATGCTTACAAAAATTTCTTAAATTAGGTTGGCTAAGAATACTAATAAAAGTTTTTGTTTTTGAAAATTAATTATTTAATATTTGAATGAGATTTATTTGAATTGTTGTATTGATTTTTAATATTAATTTTAAGAATAAATATTTTCATAACAACATAATGAAATTTGAGACATATATATAACCTAAATAGCTTTCAAGACAGAATTTAGCTCTGTTGTGGCTATTAGTAAACACGTTTCGCATTTTCTTCAACTTCCAAATTTTCGACTCCAATTATTTTTATTGCTTTTTTATGTCATATGAATACAAATAATTTGTCGACAACAAATATATCTACGACCTAAATTTTTAAAATATTTTATTGCCGCCTATTTTCAGCACTTTTTCAGTATCTAATATACAGAAATTGTTCAATTTAAATTTACAGTTAATTTTATGCAAAATATTAAAAAAAAATCTTTTTATAAGTCTTTTAATAATCGTATGCAAAAGTTTCCAAAACTGTAAAATTGGGCAACAGTTGCCCAACTGAAAAATTAATAATAATAATAATAAATAAATAAACAGAAGTGTTCCAGATTAATTTGCAAGCGTATTTGAAACATGAAATAAAATCATCATCATCCGAAACATGAAAAATAATAATAATAATAATCTGAAACATGAAAAGTAATGCTCTGAAATTTAATAAATATTTAATTTTTATTGGGATTTATTCGAGTATAAATGAAAATGAAATGAAAAAAAAAATAATTGCCCTAAAAAAATTACAAAAATTCAAAGTTTCTAGAAGTTGCTTTTTAAAAAAAATTTATTTAATAATCTGACACCGGTAGCAACGAAAAAAAAAAATGTACAAATAAGTTCCCATCAATAGCAAGAATAGCAAAGAATGACCCATTGGCGTCTCATATTGGCGACCACAAATTCGTCAATGATCCAAAAAACGAGTAACCCTTGAGTGCTCTCTTCGGAAATGTACCTTATTAAAATATTTCCTCTCTTTTCTCATTTTCGGTTCCTTCTACATACAAAATATCTATCTGACACCCCCAACCCTTTCCGTGCCCTCCCCACCGCTTCTATTGCTTTAAATTTCCGGACTGTAACACAAAGCGAAAGATCCCAAAATTATGCTAATGAGCAGCTTTCACACTTCCGCAGTTGGTTTGCGATTGTTCACTCTGTTTTCGACTCGAGTGCTGCTGGATTTTGTGAGTGTTTGGGAAGGGGGAAAAA
>JAPMOQ010005355.1:611131-644369 GCA_026543055.1 Argiope trifasciata | reverse complement strand
ACACACACACACACACACACACACACACACACACACACACACACACTGAGCTTTATTATAAGTATAGATTGTCACGTAAATAGAACTCAAGAAGACACATGAAGTAAAATCAATTATTAGCTCAACTCTGAACTAAGAACACTGTGACTGAGAGATTTTCAGGTTTTATACTAAGTTGGGAAAGTTCCAGAATACCTTTCTAGAGCCAGTAAGAAAAGTCTAGAGCACTTATCTGGTAAATGAAAGAAAGGTCATGAATCTTCTGGAGCACGAAATAAACAAATCAAGGAAAAATACTTAAGCAAATTTTAAGTCTACTGGGATTCGAACACATGGTCTCATTCATGACTATGCGTCCATCGTCATAATCATTCAGTTATGCAGACTCGACAATGTTCCGTTTCAATGCGGTAATATTATATATAAAGAAGTCAAATTTCTTGTTTTCCATCAAAAGCCAGAAATAGACGTATATCCAACTTATAGAGATGACACCACTAAAAGATTTTATTTTCCTATTTAGACCCTTAGCCCTTTATTTTTTTCTTTTTACTTTTCCGTACACGAAAGAGCAGAGAAAGTATTGAAGTCGTCAAGTAATTCGATCACAAGATTTTGACGAATCTCTACTTTTTAAACCATTTTTTGTATTCTGTGTGTTCTATCTCTCTGTGCATAAGTGTCAAGAAAGTTCTGAACTAGATGAATGAAATTTGCATATTGTTTTTAAACGTCCATTAGTAAATTTTGAGAAAAATCCGAACAGTGGAAGCCTACCCGTTCGGCTGTTCAAATATAAGGCAATAAAATAAGTATAAGCACCAAATTCTGGGTCAAATCTAACAAATTGACCATCTATTAATCTGTACTTTCAGAAAAATATAAATGCAACGATTTAATTGTTTCTGAAAGTACAAGTCAAGTCTGAAAGTACAAGAAAGATTGTCAAGTGATTATATAATCTGTCAAGTGAAAGTAAAGATTGTCAAGTTATTATAAACATATCCTCCCTCCCCCAAAGAGAGCTCAAAATTTAATGTCTTCAATGTAGATTTTAAATCTGTGCACCGAATTTTATTCGCTGAGTTTAGTTTAGTTTAATTTAGTTGTATTAACGACCCCTTGCAAACCCCTTGTAAAGCACCACTATGGCTATTTTGGGACGGATCTAGTCATTTTGAACCACGGTCAGATGACGAGGACAACACCTGAGCTGGTACCCTCCTCTCCACACCAATTTTATTCGCAGAGCTCTCTTCGTTTTACACCAAGCTTCCACTGAACGGATTTTTCTCAAAATCCGTTCAGTGGAAGTCTGCTTGTTCAAATACGTCAACAAAATAAGTATAAAGCGCAGAGAGCTTGGTGAAATAAAATTTGGTACATAGATTTAACATCTACAGTGAAAACAACAAATTTGGAGCCAAATCTAATAAGTTGAAGATCTGTCAATCAGTATTTTCAGAAACATATAAGTGCGATGATTTTATTATATCAAATTTGGTATGTGGTTTTGTGACAAAAATTGTAATTCATTGTCATATTTTCAATTCCCTCTGTTGATGAATTCTCATCTGAATCACTTTCGTTAGAGAAGAAGTGAGATATTTTTGGGGTGACCCGCTGGTTAAGGTATCTGACTACATTCGGAGGAAAAATTTTGAAAAATTGGATTTTTTATAAACTATTTAGAACTGCGGTTTTTAGAAGTATTTTCAATTATAATACGAAATATGATAAAAAAACAAAATATTTGAATACAAAACATTTTGAGAAATAGGAAAATTTGTAGTAAATTTTAGTGAAATCTAACCAAAACGGTTAACACTCTACACAAAATGCTAATGCAGCTACCTTATTTTTCTTTGCACACAAGTTATAGGATATAATGATGAACGAAATGAACCAAAATCTAAGAAAAGTTTTGTGATGCAAAGAAGTTATGGATAAAACTATACGTATATATGCATTTTTTTCCATAAATTTACAACTTAATTTTTCTAAAAAGTCCGAGAAATGAAAAAGTATTATACCTACAGTAAAACCTTTGGATCATTTCATCGCTCATATTATTTAAAACACACGCTGTAATTTTTTGGTAAATTCCTCTATTATGTTTTGAGATTCATGTGAACGGTGGAGAATCTTTAAGAAAATCAAATTATAGAGAAAATTGAAATTAAAGACAAACATTAGCTGAAAAATCTGTGGTACAACTTTGATATACACCCCCAAAAATTATGCGCCAAATCTGGCACTCCCTACGGACGTTTTAGGGTTGCTTTTTAGGTAGGATTAATTATTTGTGTTTCGCGAGAATCCATCTTGGCAAGAAAAAAAAGGCGCCAAAAGCAGGTATTTTGCTTGGAGAGAAAAAAAAGTTGCCAAATTTCCAATTTGGGGGTGTATATCAAAGTAGTTCCAAATCTGTGCCCTGGATGATAGGTCAGGCCTTCCGTTTCTGAGAAAAGAAACTGTTTTGGAAAGAGGAAAGTCGGATCTACAAGAAATAACAGTAAAAATATAATTCGCCAATGTGGTCGATAACCAGAGTTTTTAACGTAGTCGGATACCTTTATAAATGATTTACAAAGTCGAAGCTGTTGCCAAGCGGCATGCCAATCTTTGTTACTTTGCTTAAATAGAGAGTGCTTTCTCTCCGATCTTCATTTCATTGAAAGTCGAGCATATAGTTTGAACTCCTGCCTTTTAACCGTTTTTATCCAAAATTTTTCCAATGCCCCAACAAGGTGACAGGATAACTTACCAAATTTTATATATTTGCTTTTGCTTTTTTGAGTAATCAGGCACATTCACAAAAGTATGAATAGAACGGCCGAAGTTTTAACATTGTCGGATTTGGCGCATTTTACATTTCAATTGTAAATGTGTATAACTATATGCTTAGTTACTTTTACTTAGGCCTTTATCATTTTATATGTTATGCTTATATTCAGATGCACAACGACGAGACGTACAGAATTTCAAAAATTTGCTTTTCGGACACGTGGAAGCTCCGTTATACTGCTTTTAACTATTATAACAATTGCTTTTATTATGCTTTTTCAAAAAAATAATAATAATAGTAATAGAGATGCGAAGAAACCAAAAATAGGAAGATAAAAAATCCTTGTATTGCATAAAACGAGCTGAGAAACTGTAAAATGTATGAAAGAAAAAAAAAATATTTTAAGACGCTTGAATAAAAGAAGTTGATTCAATCCAAAATCTGTCTGAACAAAGACCGCAACGTGTCGAGGTAAGTGGCTTTCAAGCGCTTGACTTTTTATCATTCGAGCAAAGATAACAAGTTCGAGAGGTTTAAACGAATCAAAAATGCCTCTTTCATCTTAAACGAAAGTTAAAAACACAACTCGCGCTTTTTTTCTCCCTTTTCCTAAAAGTAGAAACAACATCAAAAGGATGCAAAATTTCTGTTAAAAATATCATAAGATGTTTTCTTTTATTTATATCAGAGAAACTCCGATTTTCTCAAAATATTTCTATTAGTCAACAGCCTTGATAAACGGTTTTGCTATTCTCAATTTTGATTATCAAAATTGATACATGAAACATGAATTGTCATTCCTACACAAAACTAATCTAATCTAATCTGCAATTAAGATGTCAAGAGGACAAATCAAATTTTATTTTTCCAATTTCTTAGATTTTTGACTTACGGCAGACACATATTCTCTGCTAAATAGACGAGAATACAGAAAAATTTATTCTAGTCTGTTTATCGGAGAATAAAAATGATTTGACATAATGACTCAAAATTTAACATAGACGCATAATTATCAAAAAACAACACATATGTATAATGACTCAAAATTTAACGCAGACACGTAATTGGCAAAAAATGACCCAGACGCATAATGACTCAAAATTTAACACAAACGCATAATTGGCAAAAAATGACACAGACGCATAATGAATGAAAATTTGACATAGACGCATAATTGTGTGATAAATTAAAGACTTAACACCGCAATTTCATCCATTAATGTTGCTGCTGTTTTGAATTATCGAGATTACATAGTCGCGAAAGATCAAAGGGAATTCTTTTTAATGGATTTCGTTTAAATTTTGATAAATTTAGTGTTAAAAAAAATGAAGTAAATTTCATCCTTCTAGCTGCGGTTTACTTTTGAAGTAATTTTTTTTTCTCAGACAGAGCCCAATATGTCATGCAAAAATATTTCTTTAAAAAAAATCATCCAAATGTAGAGGTTGATTTTAAATAAATATTTTTTTGTGAGCTATATCAATTTTTTTATAGAAGAAATTAAAAAAGGGGGATACGAAATTAAGACATATCCAAGCCTCATTTACGGGTAGCCGTTATTTTTGAAGAGACGAGTCTTCCAAGATACTTCTGTACACCTACACATGATTGAGAAAGCTTTTTTATCATGTTACAAAGCAGGAAACAGATAAAGATGGCATTTACCTTTTCAAGTGGCGCAATATTATCTTACGATTACCTCGTTATCGACTTGATGTTATTTAAAAGCCACAGAAATGACTCCGCTGCAATTTTCTGGCATCCTATCGCAATATGGTGTCTTATGCTATGTTGGGGTGGTGTTGTTCTGTTACACAGATTGCGCGCAAAATTTTACATGGATCAAGGTATTGATTCTTGCCAAATTTCATTTATCTAGATAGTGTTTTATATTATAGTCTTAACAACTATACGAATAGACAGTCAATGCATAGATGGATTTGGTTCAAAAGTGGATACGGATCTAAAATTTTGATCAAATTTAATGTCAATTTTTTTTCCTATGCAACTCTGTTTTCCAGTAATTGCATTGTATGCTTGGCAAGAGCCAAATTTCTTCGGAAATCTGATGAATTTTTTTTTTATTTTAGTGAGAAAACTACAAATTCCATCATTTTAACGAACAGTTTTTAAAATATCGTACAATGTTCTAAAAATGGGCTTATAGAATTATTGGCAAAATGATTCATCTATATTTCAGGAAGTTTTAGATATATTAACGTCACGTTTTAAAGCGACACTAATGATATTTTGAGAAGGACTCGTCATTTTAAGCCATGATCAAATGACGGGGACAACGGGGGGCTGACATCCCCTTTCCAAACTTCCGCGCTGCACCAGCGGAAGGACGTTTGGTCCAGATGGATTTAGTTTGCTATATTTGAGGAAGTTTTTAAGTGTTTACGGTACATATCCCTCATCTACACATCATCTACACATCATACATATATACTTCATGTACATATCCCTCGTAATTTTAAGCACAGAAGCTTTTAGAGGTTACAATACATATCTTTCATATTTAGAGTACCTCTCATATACAATAAATATATGAGGGAATTAAAATAGATCGTGTATCACTAAAATAATCTTTTCGCTAAACACTCAGCCAAAATCGGCTTAAATGGAATATAATTCGAGAATTAGTTTTCTAAAATTGAATTATGAGCCAAAAATTATGGCTGACATCTTACTTCCACAAGCAGAATTACTAGTATTCTTATCGAGGAAGAGAAGAGTTGACCACTCTACACCCTTCTTCCCATAAATGTGTTCAAAACAGACTTCCCACAAATGGGTTCTTCCGATGGATAAGAGAAGTAATGGGCTTGAGTTCTGCACTCTTCCGTGTGGTTTACCTTCTGCCCAGAGCAAGAAGGGAGCGGTGTGGAGCTATAGCTTCTGCGCAGAACGTGCATCCCTCTTTCGCTTGATAATAGCCACTCCCGGATTGTTCCAGTGGCTAGCTCCAGCGATCCCAGACGGATGATACTGACAACCCCTTCCGGTAGCCATTGGGCAAGCAAAGGTCTGTTTTTCGTCTGATGAGCAGATGGAAATTATCGTCCGAGACAGAGATACCTCACAAATTAGGCAGAGGGGGAAGGTAGACGAATGTTTTGCTATGGTCCACTTTTGTACTGCTCATATACGGCTTTGTACACAGATACCTCATAAATTAGGCAGAGATGGGTAGACGAATGTTTTGCTATGGTCTACTTTTTGTACTGCTCATATAAGGATTTGTACAAAAATCTCACAAATTAGGCAGAGGGGGAGGGTAGACGAATGTTTTTCTATGGTCAACTTTTGTACTGCTCATAAAAGGATTTGTACAAAAAGTCTCACAAATTAGGTAGACGATTGTTTTGCTATGGTCTACTTTTATATGGCTCATATACGGCTTTGTACAAAAATCTCACAAATTAGGCAGAGGGGGCTCGAAAATGCAGATACATTTCCAAAAAGAATACCCTCCCCCCGCTTTTTATTCAGGAAAGATCTAAAATGTGAATGTACATCTAAATATCGGTGCATGGATTTCTTTCCCAAACAATTTCAATATTTTAGTGGCCTAGTGGTAAGGTATTGGCTTCGGAACCGGAGGGTTTCAGATCCGAGACTCGATTCCATCGAAGAACCGTTGTGTAAGAGGGTTTCTTCCTCGTTAAATCTGTCAGGCCAAATGTCCTCCCTCGGGTGTGGCGTAGAGAGGGGGTGCCTGCTCTGTTGTCGTCCTCACATCTGACCACGGTTCAGAATGACTAGGTCCGTCCCAAAATAGTCAAAGTGTTACTTTACAAGGGGACGTTAATATAACTAAACAAAACTAACCAAGATTTTCTATTGAAAATAAATAAAAATCCCAAAAATAAAATAATTCCACTTCAGATTGTTAGTTTTCAAATTAAAAATCAGTCGATTAGAATAAAATTCGTCAAAAATAAAACTCGAAAAGTTGCTTTAACATGGGTAAATATCTAAAAAAAAAACACCGTTAGATCCGGAAAATAGTTAATTTAGTTTAGTTATATTAACGTCCCATTGTAAAGCAACACTAAGACTATTTTGTGACAGACCTCTTTATTTTGAACCACGTTCAGATGACGAGGATGACACCTGAACTGGCACCCCCACTCTTCACATCACACCAGCAGGAGGGCGCCCAGAAAATAGAACGATAAAAAAAAATGTTAAGATTTTATTTAAATACATATATAAATAGTATATAATACTACATATATAAATAGTATTTTCTTCATATATAAATAAATAAAAAGCAAAATTTGTAATTAAAGATTGATAATAAAATTTTAATTAAAGATTTTATTAACATGCAAAATTAATAAAATCTCAGAAATTAATAACTGAAAAAGGCATTTAACAACAAAACATCAGAACACTTTTTTTTTTCAGATTTTTCCTTCAAAAGAAAACAAGACGATATAATTTAAATAATAATGACAGATAAACTAAAAGAAATCTGAAAGCAGAAAAATCCTTTGCCAAGAGCACTCACATTAATAAAGATTGAACGAAAATCTACTTATGCCCATTCACATTAACATGTTACGCGACATCCATTATTTACATCCCATCTCTCAAGCCAGATATCATAAAATTTATCTCCACGATGTATTCTGCCTGTCCAACAAAATATTAAGAGAAATATTTCGGCAGTTTATGTGGCAGCACACGAAATCAATAAGCCTAAATTCCCCTCCAAGACGAAAGCAGCCATTTCCCCTCTCTCGTAGGCAAAAATAATGAGCCACAGGTTGATATTTATCGCAAAGAATGTAACAAAAACGACGAACAATCATTTTATATTTTTGCGTAACGTCCACCATAATCCCCCGGTTCCTCGTTTAACGACAATTATTAATCTTACGAGGAGAAGAGGGTATAAAAAAAAGGGGGGGGGGAGAGAAGGAAGGAAAAAAAATGGCACGCGAATGGCTCCATTATTATTATTTTTTTGTTCGTCGCGCATAAATAAAGGGACCGAAATTAATTCTCGTTGAAACAATTTCCGACTAATGTTTGAGTGCGAAGCGAAAACATTATCGATGGCTAATTTCCTTTGTCGTCGTTTCCATGGCGACGGTGAAGCTTTCCCCTGATCACTCAACTTTCTCGGCGGAGACGCATTCCAGGAGGAGGCAAATGTGTGTGTTTAACCTTTTGTCCGAAAGCATGGTCAAATTCCCCTCCGGATTAATTGTCCGCCGATTGATTTCGTCGCCTTTCGAGGAATTCGATAGAAGGGAGTGATTGGCTGCTGGATCGATTGCTCGCATTATCCAATAAGCAATTGCTTTCTTTTGCAATCAGCTCGAAAGGGGGGAAGGGAAGTGAAGAAATTCCCAGGGCCTGTTCGCGAAGCGCGGAAAGAATTTCTGCAGTTTCCATAGATTCATTTGCTCTTTCAAAAGAATCGTTTGGTGATTTGAAAAGAAAGATAAATCGTTTGGTGACTTGAGGCAGGGTTTTTCTTTTTCAATACAAATTTTCAAACGCTTTTAATTAAAAACATTTGAAAACGAAAGTAGTGTGTCACTTTTTAAACAAAACAGGCATTTAAACCGAAATATTAGTCATCCTAAAGTTGAAAAAAAAAATGCTGGAAAGGGACGACAACATCCTGTGAACCCACGTCGAAGAGTTCAGTTCAGTTAATATTAACTTCTCCTTTCAAAGCAACACTTGGGCTATTTTGCGACGACCTCGTGATTTTGAGCCCCAGTTAGATGATGAGGACGACATCTTAGCTGGCATCCCCCCCACCACCCCACACCAGCAGGAGGACGTTTAGCCTGACAGGTTTAATGTTAAACAGACCTGCTTACACGACGGTTCTTCGGTGGAATCGGGCCTCGAACCTGGAATCTTCCGGTTCTGAAGCTGACACCTTACCACCAGGCCACCGGTAGCAGTTTGGAGATGACGGTGTCAACTCAGATGTTTCCCTTGTCATCTGACTGCAGTTCAAAATTCGCAAAATAGCCACAACGTTGCCTTAAAAACTAGGCGTTAGTATAATTAAACCGAAATGAAGTGCTTATTGTGTGTGGAATCGGGTATTGAACATGATGCCCTGTGGCTCAAGAGCCCTTATCCCCGGGCCACCACGGCCATGCCCTCGTTGAAGAAAGAAGCCTATTGAAATGGTAGTCAAATCTGGGTTATGAAAAAGATTATAAAAAAAAAATCACCAAGGAAACTTTCGAGTTTCTTGAAGTTTGGTCTTCCCTGGTAACTCTCTAGAGGAGGGTACTAAAGAACGAAGGTCAGCAGTAATGTGAATTAAGAAAATAACTAACTAAAAATTATATTGTTTCAAGTGACTATTTGTTAATCCAAGAAAAAAGCTTGGAAGTGGTTTCGGAGTCCTTGACACACACCAACACATGTATATACATACATGCGCACAAATACATACAAATTTCTAGTTACCATGCAAGAGCATTATTTTTATGTCATTATTTGTCTTAATTTATTAATCAATTTAAACCGGTTTGAAATAATCACGTGATCTCTCTTATTATATATATATAGATACTTTTTTTATAAACTTTTCAATCTTTCTAACTGGCAAACAAAGTTTTAAAGCTCGACCGACTTTGAGATGGGAAAAACCTTTTTTAAAATAATAACCCCATAGTCTCGTGATTGTTCCAAACCGGTAAAAAATGGTTAATGACTTAAATTAATGAACACAATTCGTAAGAATTCGGAGAATGTATAATCTGGAAATCAAGTTGTAAATTTCATTGGAGATAAATCGCCAAATGTGGCAACCGTCTGCATTATTTTCCACGAACCCTATTTTAATTAGTTGAAATGATCCCTGAAACCACAATCTTTATTGATTAAACAAACAATATTTTGACTTGTTTGGTTTATTCTTAAAAAACCTTTGCACAAGTTGGGCAATAACACTGATTTCCAAGGAAAAAACTACAACAGCAGACGATATATAATTCAAAAGCTGAACATTGAAAGTCGAATCCAAAATAATAATAATAAAAAGATATAAATAATGAAAGATTTAATAAAGATGTAAAAGAAATAAAAAGATAAAAGATAAAAATGTGTTGCCTTCGCATTTTGAGGCTCCAAAAAACCTCAAGCGAAAACAGTATGTCCTCACACAAAATATCTTAGCCTAGAGTCTTCATCTCTTTTAAGACATTCCAAATTTTTTTTAAAAGTATGACAGGCTCCTTATATAACGCATAAGTATGACAGGTCATAATATAATTAACATACTTATATGCATAAGTATGTTACAGGTACCTTATATAGCGCATAAGAATGTTACAGGCACCTCATATATAGCGCATAAGAATGTTACAGGCACCTCATATATAGCGCATAAGAATGTTACAGGTACCTCATATATAGCGCATAAGAATGTTACAGGTACCTCATATATAGCGCATAAGAATGTTACAGGTACCTCATATATAGCGCATAAGAATGTTACAGGTACCTTATATAACGCTTAAGTTTGTTACAGATATCTTATATAACGCATAAATATGTTACAGGTACCTCATAAAACACATAAGTATGACAGGCGCCTTATATAACGCATTATTAAATAACGAATCATCGCATTTCTGGACATCGAGAAATTATCAACTTTATTTTGATCCAAAAACCCCATAAGAAAAATCACCCAGACAATCCAGACTACGGAAGTTTGGAAACTCATTTTCGGATTAATTCCAAATAGTTACCCACTTTCCGTGATAGCCGCTATTAGGAAAAAAAAAAAAAAAAGAAAGAAAGAAAGGGAGGGAGGAAGGGGGAATTTGTTCGAAATCTAGCTCCTCGTTTCCGCCCTCCCATTACACCTGTGAAAGTAGTGTCCCTCCTCCCATCACGTATCAACACCTGGCCTTAAATCGCACAATCGAATCCTTACCTACCATCCATTTCGTCTCGCTTCTGAACGCCAATTGGTTAGGGGTATAATTTACCCTTCACCGGAGATAAGGCCAATTAGGAATACTCATTGCTGGGCTCTTACAGAACGTTTTTTGTGGTAGGGGGTGTCTTAACAAGAAGATTTCTATGTCTAGCTGTGTATAGAAGAGAGGGAGAATACCCTAAATGAAAATTTCTCCCATGTGATTCAGCCCAAATAGCCTCCTTGGGTATCATCTGACCAGCACCGGAAGTTTGGTCCTGAATTTGTCACCTCCTCCACCCCCTTTGGAGATAGTATTACCGGAAATAATTTCACCCTCCCAGGTTCATCATTATCCAACCGCATCCTCAGGGAAATAGGGAAACATTTTTACAAGCTTTTGTTGGTTTCGTTTCCAACTTATGCACCTAACGAGAAGGTTTTTCTCCCCCCTTCCCCAATAAATTCTTTATCCTTTCGATGGGAAAAATCCATTGTGAGATTTCAAATACTAGGCAGATAGAGAGAGGGAGGGGAAATCCCTTTGAGGTAACCGTTTCCACTAAACATAGATAAAGAATACCTAGGAATAAATATGGAAAGATATAAGTACGTTCACTGAATTCTTGAGGAAGAAATTTTATTAATATGTCTTACTGGAAAAGGGTAAAAATCTAAATCAGGAAAAAGTTATGAATTTTTTATGGTATTCTGCAAGAGCAAATCACCAGCAACCGAATATCAAAAGCTGGAAGCTACAGTAAAATGGATAATAATTTTTTATGGCTTTTTACAACGATCTTATAGAATAATAAATTTTTTGGATCTTTTTCTTATAAGAATTTGGCATGATTATATAAGAACAACAGTAATGCTTTTTTCTTACAACAGGTTTTAAACATTAAAAACCGAACAAAGGTTTGGAGGGTCTCAGACCAGAAGATAACGATTCATGCACGATTAAAATATATAAATGCGATAGATTCGTTAGAATCCCACATATACACACTTTTTGCTGTTGTTTCCAATGGCACTTGTCATTGACAAGCCCACTGATCGGTGATTGGTTGGAAGTCCGCACCGATGAAAACAGGATCATAATCTCACATGATAAAAAGGCGCCAGATTTTCCTATCATTATTTAATTTCGTTATTTTTACGCCAAAAATGTTCTACACAAAGTACACCATGTGGTTAAGCTTCCATGCATCAACCAAGCGGGACATTGCGATTAAGTGGTTCGAAGTCTGTACCACTTAATCGCATGATAAAAAGGCGCAAGATTTTCCTGTCATTATTCAATTTCATCATTTTTACGCCAAAAATGCGATATACAAAGTACTCCAAGCGGGACATGGCGATTAAGTGATTGGAAGTCATCACCAACCGATAAACATGATAATAGTAATTTTAAAACAATTTCAGGAAGAGAAAGAAAAAGCGGGCCCTCATATTTCATTCACCACCAGCCATCCGACTCATCCCTTTCACCTGCAAGTGAGAAATCGCTCAATTTGTGGACTCTTTTGGCCCGGAGTGAGACAAATCCAGCGATCCGTGAGCAATACCGACTTATTCTTACCAGCCCGCGGGCCAACCGAAAAACAGCTAGCGCGGTCAAATCGAAATTTCCTGCAGATCGGATGTTGTTTAACGTTATAGCCTCGAGGTGAAGAAAATGCGACTCGCCTTTTTTATATAGCTAAGCTAGATGCTTCTCTTCTATGCGTATTTCTGAAAATTCTGCTCCAGTTGAATCCATAAAGTCAGATGTTATTGGAAGTATGAGACGAAAGGGTTAGTCTATATTTGAGGGTGACCCTTGGTTCTCGCCAAGTTGTGATCGCCAATTGCACGGCTTAGGATGGACTGAAATTTCTTTGTTTTAGGCCGCCAATGCTGTTTGAACGGTGTTCAGCGTGAATAGGCATGGCGCTAAACAAAAATCACCAATTTCGCCAAAGGGACATCCTCAAATATATTTTAACTATATTACACTATCCGCTTTTGGCGATCATCTTGTCCACCCATATTATTCACTTTTTAAATGCTTAATACCGACTGCTTAATTCATGATGACTATCCATTTGGCGGCGGTTATTTTGAAGCTTGAAAAACCTTTCTATTTGGCACTTATTTCTTAATGTATTATAAATCGCGTTTCCCTCAAGTTAATGGAACCCTCTAAAGGGCATTTCTAATAATATCTTGCAATTCCATCCATTAACGAAGCATTGAATTAAAGGCAGTTACGAAAAAATTCACTGAATCAATGTGAAAGGTTCGTATGATGATTTGTTTACATTTCACTGTTGCCACGCAGAAATAAGTCAAAAGTAATTATGTACCATGAATGCTAGCCTTATATGTATTCAGATATTCAGTTTTAATACATACAAATAAGAGTTAAAATGTACAATTAATTCGTACAAAATTGCACTAATTATGTTACAATACACAATATTACAACTAAAGAAATGAAACTTCAAAAGTTTTTCTGAATATTTTTAAAGATTATATGGACTAGATTTTTATAGATGAATATAGCATATTTATTTATGTGAGCACATACAACTAAATACGCAGCCACAACAATACTACCAACAAAATTTTTTGGTTTTCAAAAGGAATTAGTCCTTTTGAAACGAATTTATGAATGTTATTTCTGAGAGAGGTTGCATAAAAGTAGCTTTCACTCGAATGGTTATATTTAAAAAAAAGAAAGTGGTTTTCTTTGAAGATTTTTTTAAAAATTCTTCTCACACTAATTATGTTACAGTTACAATACACAATTCTTCTCACACTAATTATGTACTAATTATGTTACAATACACAATACTAAAACTGAAGAAGTGAAACTACAAAAGTATATCTGAATATTTTTATAGATTATAAGACATATAAATAGCATATTTGTTTAAGTGAGCAGATTTAACGAAATACGCAGCCACAGCAATACCACCAGTAAAATTTGTTGGTTTTTAAAAGTATTAAATCCTTTTGAAACGAGTTTATTTCTGAGAGGCGTTGTATAAAAATAATTTTCGCTCGAATGAAATTACGATATTTAAAAAAGCTGAAAGTGGTTTTCTTTGAAGTTATTTTTTAAGAATTCTTTTAAATGCTTTTACAATAAAAAAAAACTTTTTTTTTTTTACTGCGCTACATTGCTGTGCCGCTACTGCAAGGCATAACGAGAACAATCTTTTTTGGTGCTTTTCTGGCGTTGGATAATGATGCGCCAGGGCGGAATGGGAGCCAAAGGGGAGCGCTTTTTGTCTCATCTTCAACATAAAGCGGTCTGGGAATGGCGCCAAATGGGACGGGAAAAATGACGTCCCGACTTTCTGATTTTCAGAAAGGAGGAACCATTGTCTTTTGGGAAGAAAATAATAATTCTTCTTAAGTTTATGCGTGCGCGATTCGTATCTGTGTGAAAGGAGCCGCTCTCTTAACAATGCGCAGAAATAAGAATCCTTTAATTCCCGAATTGAGGAACTTCGGGCGGAAGGATGAAAAAGAACATGTGTGGGCACCATTGTAGTAGGACAAATGCGTACTACCATTTGCGTACGGGTCATAAAAGGCCAGTAAATCACGCATAGATCTTTGAAAAAAGTGGGTAGGGTTTTGTTTAGTTTAATTATATTAACGTCCCGTTGTATAGCAACACGAGGGCTATTTTGAGATGGATCTCGTCATTTTGAACCATGATCAGATGACAAGGATGACACCTGAGCTGGCACCCCTCTTCACACCAGCGGGAGGACGTTTGGCCTGATAGATTTAAAGTGCAAGAGACAGCCTTATACGATGGTTCTTCGGTGGAATCGAGTTTCGAACCTGAAACCCTCGGTTCCGAAGCCAAGACCTTACCCCCGGACCACCATGGCCCAAAAAGGGGGTAGGGAATGATCAGTCTAGGTTTGCTAAAAGCATGTTATATGTTGGCAAGATTATTCGGCAGGAAAATGTATTGGTGTTTTAACTAAGTTTTGATGCGCAAACATAAGAAAAAAAAACCTTTGGTATCTATGTGTATAAGCTGGCTCTGTACACACCAGGCCGTCTGCCGATTGAATTCCTTCATGTATCGAATTCCTTCATATTTCCCTTCATGTTTGAAAACATAGAATGTTGCAATCCTTGCGGGACTTTGAATTCATTTTGACTCGTAATTGAGTTTTGAAAACGTTAAACGATTAAATTTTGATTGCTTGCAAGTGATCAAATATTGAATTTGAGAAAAACTTTATTATAGGCGCCATCAAATATTGAATTTGAAAAAAAAAAAAAAAATGATTATTATAAGTTCCCATAATTCCTATCATGATCAAGAAACGATAAACTAAAACGTAAAGTGAAAAAAAAAATTATGTATTTGTGCGTTAGTTACATAATTACTTTAAAAATTTATAAAAATTCTCTGGATTTACCGTAGAAATAAAAATGTTCTTCTAAATTTGTATTTTCCTCGAATATATTTGTTTCGACCCCGCTGAAAAGTGGACAACAAACTATATTTCCAGAACTGAATTTTAAAGCAATCTAAAATCTCCGTAGAAAAAAAGATACCAAAGATATTCGTATTAAAAGGCACCTAATGAAAAGCTTCCGCCTTCTTTTTTTTTCTCCCTTTATTATTGTAGTCCTTTAAACGGGTTAAAAAAAACGTTTCCTCTTCTTCCGACGCCATTTTAAGTGTCCAAAATATTTTATCTCTCCTTGTTTGACGGGTGTCTTATCTCTTCCAGGAGATAAAGAAAACCGTTATGCCCATCCCAACTCTTCCCCCCTCCCCACAGTGCTCATGTTTGAGTTAGATCAAACACAACGTAGCGCAGTTCACTGATACATTTTATTATTTCTGATTCATTCACAACCATTGCAAGCGATTGAGCATTTGATCTACCTCTTTTTGGGGAAATATATGAATTGTGATATCAATATCATGGCAACATTATGAATAATTTATAATTATTCACGACTGCAATATATGAAAATAGAATACGAATAACGATGATGAATATGAATTATTCATTTAATATGATGAACATATAAACTAATTGTATGATTATGAAAATTACGTGATAAATTATAAATTATAAGAATTATATAAAATAATATAAGAATTGATATCAATATAATGGCAATAATATGACTAACGAATGGATCATAATTATTCTCAAAAGAATTATACGAACTATGATGAATATATGAATTATTGATTATATATGATGAATATATAAACTAATTATATGATTATGAAAATTACGTGATAAATTATAAGAATTATATGAAATAATAAATATATGAATTGTGATATCAATATCATGGCAACATTATAGATAAATTATTATGACTAACGAATGAATTATAGTTATTCACAACTGGAATATATGAAAAGGAATTATACGAATTATGATGATGAATAGATAAATAATTAATTAAATATAATGAGTATATGAACTCTTGATTATATGTATGATGAATATATAAACTAATTATATAGTTAAGAAAAATACATAAATTATAAGAAATTATATGAATAAATATATGAATTGTGATATCGATATCATGGAAACATTATGAATAAATTATTATGACTAACGAATGAATTACAATTATTCACGACTGGAATATATGAAAATGGAATTATGCGAATTATGATGATGAATATATGAGTCATTGATTAAATATGATGAATATATAAACAAATTATATGATTATAAAAACTCTGATAAATTATGAATTATAAGAAATTATATTAAATAATAAATATATGAATTGTGATATCAGTATTATGGCAACATTAGGAATAAATTATTATGACTAACGGATGATTAATAAATTATAATTATTCACAGCAGAAATATATGAAAAGGAATTATACGAATTATGACGATGAATATATGAATTATTGATTAAATATGATGAATTTATAAACTAATCATATGACTATGAAAAGTTTTTAATTTAAAAGCTAAAACTTTTAAATTATAAATTATATGAAATAATAAATATATGAATTATTCGCAACAGATAAGTTAATAAAAGACAAATACTAATTTAAATGATGGAATTAATTCCACTCTTCATTAAAGTTGGAATAGACGTCACTGAAAAAGTTCGAATTTATTTGATCAAAACATTAATAAAAAAAATCAATTTAACTCGATTCATTATGCCCTAAAAATTATTCGCGGCAAATTATCAAGTCAGACGCTTTATATAAACGAATGTCTTCTTACTCTTATCAAACCCTGTTTAGGGTGTACGTTAGAAATATTTTCACAAAAATGCGGGATTTGGATCAGAAAGCAAGTGAAAATTGTAGTATAAAATATCATTGGGGTAATTTAAGATTTTTTTAAGGAATGGAAAATTAAACAGATTTTATCAGATTAAAAGACAATATTATGAATAGATACAATAGATATTTAAGATAATATTAGTGATCAAAATGTTGTACATATAAAAAAAAAATCCCATTTTTCTGGAGAAAGGATTAAGAAATGTATGACATTACTTTTCCATTTCACTTCTGAATTGCATCTTTATACTCATGACTAAGATGAACGAACATTTTCAATCAAAATAGCCAATCCACTTACCTGAAAAGAGAAAAAAATAATTAGTTATTGCACAAAAATAAAAAATAAATTTTATAAAGAGTAAAACTTTTAAAAAGAGTATAACGAGAGTTTTAAAAGAGTAAAGAGAGAAAAAATAATACTTAGTTATTGTACAAAAATAAAAAAAGTAAATTTTATAAAAGAGTAAAGCTTAGTAAAAGAGTAAAACTTTAAAACTTAATTTATAAAGAGTAAAACTTTTTAAAAACATATACAGAAAATAAAATAATATGAAAAAAAAATGACGAATATTCAGGAGCGACTGATTATATTTCAAAAATCTTGAAAATTAACCATGAGTTAAAGTTTAACACGTTCACTATCACTGATATCAGGATCATCTATCTAATTAGATGGTCCTTTCTTTTCTATCTTTAAACTATAGTAGAGAAGGTGTCATCTAATAACATGGATGGTTTGGTACAGTTAAGTAATATTTGTAACGCACAGGCGAGTCAGTGGAAGCGAATGTGTTAACACAATTTCAGATCATTCAGGATCGAACTGCTTCGTGAAACAGCCCACACGAGCATGCGCAAAAGAATCTCAATATAGTTTAATTACAGAAGTAAATGAAATTTTGCAAAATCTGTGGGATTTCATAACGTGGTTAAAAGTTCAGTAAATATCTTAATATAGAAAATTACTTGCATCGATTAAGGTATCCGCCTATAACACCGGTTATAGACAATATTGGTGATTTTTTTAAATTGTCATTTCTTGTAGTTCAGACTTTCCTCCTTCCAAAACAATTTATCTCTACTAGAAAAAGGAAGGCCTGACCTATCATCCAGGATCACATTTTGTCAGCTAAAATTTGTCTTTCACTTCAATTTTCACAAAATTTTTCTTTTCATAAAAATTCTCCACCGTTAACATGATATCTCAAAAACTAATAGGAGGTATTTACGTAAACATTTCAGAGTGTGTTTTAAATAATAGGGGCGGTGAAATGAACCAAAAGTTGCATTGTTGGTGATCTACTTTTTCATTTATAGATGTTTTTAGGAAAATTAACTCGTAAATTTATGGAAAAAATGCATATGTAGGTATATTTTTACCCATAAATTCATCGCGTCTCAAAATTTTTCTTAGCTTTTGTTCATTTCATTCATCATTATGTTCCATAACTTGTGTACAAAGAAAAGTAGGATTGCTGCATTACACTTTTGTGTAGAGTTTTAATGGTGTCGGTTAAATTTCATTAAAATTTACTACCAATTTTCCTATTTTTGAAATTAAATTATATTTTACATAACTTTTTTGTTTTTATAGTGCTTATAAAAGACAATACATTTAAAAACCATAAATAGTCGTACATAAACCTTAAATTCCTTCAAACGCAGTCGGATACCTTAATTGCGTGTGCCATAAACTTCTACTTCCACTTTTCGGCACGCGTTAGGATTCAGGTGCGTCAAACAAACCCGCTTTTATCCAAATATGATTTCCGATAGTTTCCCTCCTTTTTCAGATGCGATCTTTTGTGCGGAGGGATGAAAAATCTTTCCCTCGTGGTGGAAAGAAAAGCATATTTCATCTTTCCCATCTTGACACAAAAATCAATCCAGCCGAACATAAAGACTTTTACAAGTCTCGCCGGGGACTCCGTGAAAAATGCTTCACGTATTCATCGGAGTGTGGTGGCTGAGTTGAAAAACAAGCCGACATTTGGCCCTTAGATTGTGGACGATGCGAAATTTATGTTTCCGGCTAAAGGAGTTCTGTGAGATGAAAGTTATTTAAAGAAATGTTATGGAGAAAAAAAATCCATGGACTAAAAAATAATTTATTATTTTTTTCAAGCTTTGGATTTGATTTCTTCGCAACCAGAAGTTTAGTTTAGAGAAATAAATGGAATTTTGCAAAATCTTTAAAAATTAATCTTTGCTGCACAGTGGGATTTCATAGCTTGGTTAACACCTCAATAGATATTTATAGAAAATATAGAAAATTACATGCGTCGATTAAGTATTGTATGAAACTTACTATTGTATACGATAAACTTAGAAACGAAGAACTGTTAGTCAAGTTGTTCAACTATTCAATATATTATCGCTAAAAATTTATTATTGCTGAAGTCTCTGTTGAAAGTTTAGTTTAGTTATATTAACGTTCCGTTTTAAGAGCAACAATAGGGCTATTTTGGGACGGACCTCGTCATTTTGAACCACAATCAGATGACGAGGACAACACCCAAGCTTGCAGCCCCCCACTCCAAACTTCTTTACCACAACAACGGGAGGAATTAAGTTTTCCCGTGGGACTTCATAGTGGCCACGCGATTATACTATTTTGCTATGATATATCATTAAATTAAAACAACTGATTTAACAAAAATATTTTTTGCAATTTCATTTAAGAATTAAACAGTCTTATTTAATAGCCAATTCGTTTAAATGTAGTTTAGTTCAGTTATATTAACGTCCCGTTATAAAGCAACACCAGAGCTATTTTGGGACGGGCCTCTTAATTTTCAACCACGGTCAGATGACGAAGACAATACCTGTGCTGGCAGCCCTCCCCCACCTCTCCACACTTCAACCACACCAGAAGAAGAACGTTTGCCTGACAGATTTAACGTGCAAGAGACCCCCTTACACGACGGTTCTTCGGTGGAATCGAGTATCGAACCGGAAACCTCCGTCTCTGAAGCCGAAACCTTTCCACCAGACCACCACAGCTCCTTGCAACCAGAGGGAAGGGGTGGTCGTTTTCTTTTTAGTGACCAGTTAAATCTACGAGAACATGGTTTGAGTTTCGTTTGAATTAAATCTCTTAAGCATAGCTTGGTGAGTCATTCTTTCTACGACGAATTTTTAAGCGTTAAATTATTGTAAATATTAACCCTTTGCTTACAATAACAAGTGCGATTTCACATCCTTTTTAAGACAGAACAGGCCCGTGGTGGATAGAGACATGCCAATTAGGTTATTAAGTTTTATTATTTAGTTTATTAGGTTTCACTACCATATCTTTCACACACGTAAGAATGTTCAGACGTTTAGACAATCGACCTTTCAACTGCATAATATATATTAAAAAAAGTCACAATTTAAACTATTTTAATTTAAAAATTTTAGATTTCTTGAACTTTAAAAAAAAATTTAACTACTAGCTTTGAGGGCTTATTTTAAACAAGCAAGAATCACTCCTCGAATGAATTATTCCAAATTTGTTTTTTTTTAAATCGAATCCAACGATTTTTATTAAAGACTGGACATAATTAGATGCAAACGCACCCGTCACCGAACTGAACTCGATACTGTTTCCAAAAGAAATAAAACTCACCCAAAGTAAAACAATCGACTCATTATGACAAAAGTTGGATCCAAATGACATTACAATCCGAAATAATACTTAAAATAAAAAGGGGCATTTTTAAGCCGAATAAATGCAGTCCAGAGCTGTAAATACCAAGCGAAGCAGCGTGGAGGGGGTATCGAACACACGCTTCCCCCCTCCCTGTTCTCTTTATAGCTCTCGCAAATGATTCCATGGAAATGAATCTGGTGAACAATTCCAGACCCTTCCTCCTCCCCATCTATAATACTAATGTTCTCTCTCGCCGCCACCCCCCTTCCAGAATCGTAACCGTTACTTTTGATGTCGGTAACCATAGGGGATGATGTCAAATGGATGTCATTAAGAAGAGAACGGCTTGCCCTCACTTTTTGAAAATGGTGGCGGAATTGTAATTTCTAGGGAAGAGAGGAAACGTGCTTTCGAAGTTGGGGCGGAATTCTCCACATTTATGGGGCGCACCGAGCAAGCAGTGTCGGTTTCATTAGCATTTTAATCGGATATTTGTTTCACCTCTGGCCAAGGGTGCCCCAGCCAGATTAAAAGGGACCAGCAGCGATTTGCAACGCCCGAACATTTAATTAGCGATAACTTTATAAAGTGTGAGGTTTACTTCCCTCAGACTTCCCGAGATATTCGATTTCTTTTAATGGCCAGGGGATTCTACAAACTATCCTCTAACGCATTTCTATCTGTCCTTAGACTTCCCGAGATATTCTATTTCTTTTAATGGTCAGGGGATTCTACAAATATCTTCTAACGCATTTCTATCTGCCCTCAGACTTCCCGAGGTATTCGATTTCTTTTAACCCATTTATGCCTACTGTTCCATTTTTGGAATACCCCTCACATAAAAGTTATTTTTATTATATATTTTTTACCTAAAATATGGAAATGTCATGCAAAAATTCCAATTTTAAAACCGTAGGCATAAATGGGTTAGTGGTCAGGGGATTCTACAAACTAGACTCTAACGCATTTCTGCGCTTCAAGATTGAAAAGAGACTAGAAGAGAATACTTCATTTTTCAAGAACAGATAGTAGAGGTCATGATGGTTGTTTCTACAAATTCGACTTTAGTTAATAAGTCTAGTATCCACAGATATATCTGTCTATCCCCTAATGGTTAGCAGCCATTTGCTACGCTAGAACAACGATAACTTTATAAAGTGTGAGGTTTACTTCCCTCAGACTTCCCGAGATATTCGATTTCTTTTAATGGTCAGGGGATTCTACAAACTAGCCTCTAGCGCATTTCTGCGCTTCAAGATTGAAAAGAGACTAGAAGAGAATACTTCATTTTTCAAGAACAAATAGTAGAGGCTGTTGAGAAATTTCGGCATTAAGGTACTAAATTTCTAAATTCTTATATATCTCGTACTTTATTCTAAAAGGATGCAATGCATTTTGAACCTGCTATTGTGCGTCTTTATTTATAGTAAATCACTTTACTTGACATTAAACATAAGTTATTTTCTGATGGTATCTCATTTATTTGGTCCGATATGCAAATGTAAGATTTAAGACATCATGTTGCATCATGTCTGTAAATAGTTTATAACACGTTTCATTTTATTTCCTCTATAAATTGTGTATAGCTATAGCACGCGAATGTCATGCAAGTCATTCTCAGAGGTAACAACTTTACTAGAGATTATGCGAGAAAGTTTTGGGGAGACCAACACTGGTGGCTTTATATTTTAATTTCTCAGTAACCTCCAAAAATATTGTAGTACAAATAATTTTGAACCATCTTAATTGACAAAAATTACCGTTTCAAGTATAAACGATTTTATGGTATAAATATATTTTCTATGTTTAATCAATTTTAAAAGAAAATATTTTAATCACATTAAATTAATTAATTAATTTCTAACATTAAATTTGAGAATTCCGAACGGATATGAAAGAGTCACGAGATTTAATAAATAGTTCCTTTCATTACCATTCTGAAAGGGCACCAAGTTTTACAATTCTCAAAGAATACACAAATCTAATATATAAAAAGGAATATTTGTTTGTTCGTATTTTATGTACTGTCGTACCATTCATCCAATTTCGATAAAACATTTACAAATTATTGATTGATTGCACTTCATATTTTTTTCGGAGGCAACAACTCACCTGGTACCAGCTAGTATAATATACTGATTCATGAAAAAGTTGTAAAATGTTTAAAGGGGAAATATTCCCTATTCGGTAATTAATTTTGAGATTCTTGATAAGTTGATATTCAGTAAATATAAGTACTGAAACTAGCACAACATGCATATGGTTTCTCTCATTTCCACTGGCATGATTCAAGCCACTCATCCCGGACACAAAGGGACCTCAGCATGCTGCTTTAGATTCTAATCTGCCAATCCTCGTATTTTATCCGAATGACGACACCATTATCCATTACGGCAAATGGCTAACGAGCAAGGCCGGAAATCACCGTGTTTTCCAAATCTCGTTGTCATTTTTGGTGCGAACATTCTGTTGGGCTTCGTATCCAAGGAAACCACAAAAATAATATCCGACACCGTTTTCAAGCGGGGACACGGACCAATGCGCTAATGTATAACGGGTGATGAGATACCTTCACATGAATAATTGGAGGCTTCACCAAGAAGGTCAAATATCGCCGGTTTGACTTTGTTGATGGTATCTGAGGACGTCCCCAGTGGAAAAAATAGAATTATTTGCAACTATTAACCGGACGGGATGAGAAAAAATAGTCACCAATAATTGTTGGTACGTTAAAAATAGGTTTACAGCACAAAATTAATAATGGTAATTGGCTACAATGAAATTTACGGTGATAATTGGCTAGTTGACAGGCTTTGGTGTTGTTTGATTAGGTTACGGTGTTTCAGCTGCATGAAAACAATGAAGTATTTATAAATAGCTTTGTGAAATAGGTTTTTCAATTTGAGATTTTAAATAGTTCAATAAACCTGGCAATCAGTGACGGGTTTTGGTAATATGAGGCCACATGCTCTGAAATATTTTAAGGCCCCTTCACAGTAAATTCTATTGTTGACAAAAAAAATATTAAGATTGAACTAAATTTATCTTGCAATACCATTATGTATTGAAAGGAAATTCTTGATGCTTTTATAACTTATTTGTACAGATATTATGCCTTTTATCGACCCATTTTATGTACCAAGTGATTTTTTTATTGTTTCTAGACCAATGAATCTTTTATTTTATTATGAACATATGATTTGAAGCAACAGTCATTTAGTTCTTTAGCAATTTTTATTCATGATTTCGATGAAATAATTTAATTTTAATATCAAGATTATTTATCCAAACCCTGGTAAATATGCAAAAGTGCGCGAATAGTAAAGAGAGAATGATGAGAAAATAATTCTGCACTTATAAAATTTAAGAAAAAAATTGAAGGCGTAACGTTTTGATTCCAAAAGAATTTCACTTAATTATCTACATTTTCATTAACACATGTAACGATGAACGAACACTTTTTCCTTTAAAGAGGAGGTAAAAGGAGAAAATTCTGTGAATCATATCAAAGGGGAGACTTGAACACTTGAATTTACCTTCGGTTGAGCACTACGATACTAAACTAAGTAGATTTAGTTGCCCCTAACACCACGAGATACGAGTCGACCGCTTACACCGCCTATGCGGAAATCCACCACTGCAGTCAATGCTTTTCATTAATTTCCCCAAATTCAGAGCCATATCAATGTTTAGAATAAAATTTTCTACAGAAGTCCTTTACTTCTCTAGGCAACAATACGAAAATCGATTTTTTTTTTCGTTCTAATTAAATTTTGGCTCAGTAAATGTAAAATGGAGCTTAGGCATCAAATTAAGCAAGCAAACCAAGTTGACACTAAATTTTAAGGAAGTCATCAAATATCAAGAACAAAAATATTTTTTAAAATGATATTTAAAATTACCAATTAAAATGATAATTAAAATGATAATTATAATTACCTGAAATTAATAGCAGTAAAAGAGATAAAATATAAAATTAGTAACAATATATAACATTTTTAAAAATAAATTGTTAAAAAATGAGCATTTTTACAAAAAATTTTAAAACTTAACTGTGACTCTATAAATATTCATTGGTTTTTATAGGCAAGTCTACAAAAAAAGACAATATTATCGCACGCAAAATTGTTAGCAACATCTAACGTCCAATTAGTAGGAAGAGAATTTTAAAATAGGACGCAAATGAAGAATTAAGATTAATCCAATGTGAAATACTGCTAAAGGTATTCTAGACTTTTTGAAGTGCTTTATTTTAGGAACTAACATTCAATTTGGAGAGGAGGGACAATTCCAGATTTTATAAAATTGTTAATAATAATGTAAAAAGTAATCATTCTTTCAATAACACAGAAGTATATTTAAAAAATTCTGCTGCAATGCATCTAACAAGAGTAGCACTCTACATACATATATTTATTTTCTGTTATTTTTGTGTTTGTACAGAGTGCTTATTTGTATTTTGAGTGTGTGTATGTGTTGCTCTCTTTTTCTCTCTTTATTTCTGTCCTCGTTTCTATTTTTTTTTTTTTTTGTAAATATTTTTATTAGTATTTTTCAGAATCTTGTAATGTCTGTTTCTGTAAATCGACACAAATTTTCAGTTTCTGCTTGACAGTTAGCTATAAACCAAATCCATTTCCCATCTGAACTTCAACGCTCATTTCTTTCGGCTTTGTTTCATCCAATATTAAAATCCCTAACCATATTTTAATCAATAAATGTTTGAAGTCGAACACTAATCACAGGGATGGATAGATCAGGAGCGTCTTTCCATGTTCTCTCTCACTTCATGCTCATGACAATGTTTAAATAACCAGAGGATTATAGTTGCAAGGGCATGAAGCAATGTTGTATTGTGTAATGCATCTATTCATTGAATTTCCGGCAGTAATATTACTACAAAAATTGGACGCAAAAGAAATAAATCAGATAGTCGATGTGCTGTTCACAGCTCTCATCGTTTCAGATTTCTATTAGGATAGAAGCGCCACAATCAGCTGTTCGTATAATATTCCAAAGGAAGCAGGATTCGCTTTCTATAAACGTTACAGAATTCACATTAATGAGAAATATAAAGAACAAAGACGATTCCTATCTTTACTTTCTCACTAAAAACCCAATTCACTTCATACACCAGCTCCAATTTCCTTATTTTCCAGTCTCAATTTCATTCTTTTGAGACTACATAAACATCGTTAAGATCTGTTGCTCAATTCCCAGACAATACTGCCAGCGGTTTCTTCCAGAAAGAAAATTAGAAACCAATCTTGTTGTAGTGACCGCAGAAAGACACGACGATAGGATCGCGTCTAATGATGAAGTAAGGATACTGTTGTCTTCGCATAGGGTCACCGAGCAACTAGAGCACGGAAGATGTTGGCCAGCCCCTCTTTGCCCCATTGTGATCGCCGACAAAGGCACATATCGCTCATAAAAATAAAAAGAGGTGGGGGATAGTAAAGTTCCCGCTCACATCTAACGTGTTTCCCTATGCTTTATTTCAAGTGGCTGATGCCGCATTCGATTCTAGGCCAGAGTTGCCACTTTTAAATCTATATTCATTTCGTTACTCTTTCCTATCAAAAATGTCGATTATATAGAAATGAGAACATGAAAAAATTCTATTCTGGATTATTTTATTAGTTATCTATTTACAAATAGGAATTAAAAAAAACGAAGCATGCGCAAAAATGAAGTTTGTTCGTTCATAGCGAGCAACACGACCTTCTCTGTCTCTCGTCCTCATCTGACCCTACCGGTCAAGCTTCTCTGGGGGGGGGCTTTGAACCCAGGATGCAATGTTTGGCAAAAGAAAATAAAGCTCATAAGAAAATGAAAAACCGTTATAATAACCTTTTGAATATATTATTAGTTTGGTAGGTTTTATTTTTTGCTGGTAACTTAAATACCCTTTCCCCTTTTCTTTATTTTCTATCTCTCTCTTTTGACTATACAGACTTTTGAATTAGGGAACACAAAACTAAATTCTCTCTAAATATAGACGTTACTTTTTTTTAATGTGTAATAACAAATATATTTTATTAATATATCAGAGAGCTTGAACAATGATCACATAACCCGTCTAAATTATTAGTTAATAAACAGCACAAACGATTTCGTAAAATAAGTACGTAAAAGGACTGTAAACGAATACGAAAGGGTTTGGTTTAATGGCGCAATGGCCATATTTGGCCATGCTGTGTCAAACGCAAGACTTATCTTAATGTACAATATTCTCTGTAAAAACTTAGGAAAAAATTAAAAAAGCCAAGAAAACACACCCAAAGAAGCTTATCAATTCCAACGTCACGTAAAAATAAAAACATATTTGAACGGGGATTACCTGCTAGCAATTTTTTTAATTCAATATTATTCTTACCAAAATGGTCGAAAGGGAAATACATTGAGTAGCAATAAAATTTTAATATAACAAAAACTATCATGTAGATTAAATGAAAATACACAAAAATTAAACTGGTACTATTAAAAACCTTTAAATATTTGGATGATGCAAAAATAACTTTATAGTGATATGAATTGTATAAGTTATATATGAAAAACAGCAGTATTCTATTTAAATTGTAACTGCCAAAAAGGCTAATTAAAATAACATTTCCTTAACAAATAACTGTGCATTCGTATCCTCAAACGTGTCTTCCTCCGCGCCAAAATTGTTATTTCTAGGTTTAAAGTCCGGTACTAAAGGGAAGAAAATGACTCCCGTTTTTTCAAAGTTTCTAACTGGTTCAATTTCTAGGAAATAGATTTGGTAATATCTTAAATTCATTATTATATCAATCATGATGTAAAAATACATTAGCTCCTAGATCAACGAATTTATTTAACTTCTTATTACATGACACATCCTATTTGAAACAATTGTTGCGTTAATTTCTGTAACAATATAAAGAAATTTGAGGAGTTTTTGATAGTTTTGAATTTAAATCTATTTCATATTATCACTTTATTGAATTTTTTTATTTTAAATCCACAATTATTTGAGGTGCGAGTCATTCTGTGACATGAAGCGATTCATTTGACGTAGAGACCGTTTACAAGTTATCAATTATAAATTTTATAAAGAGCTCGTATTAAAACAAGTTTCACCGATTTAAAACCGAAACTTGCAATGCTGTGTTAAATCCACAAATATTTGAGGCGCGAGTCATTCTGTGACAAGAAGCGATTCATCCAACGTAGAGACCGTTTTCATATTAGCTTCATGTAATGAATTACAAATTTTATAAAGTCTCATCTGATAGAAGCATCACCAATTTAAAACCGAAACTTGCAATGTTATGTTAAAACTACAACTATTTGAGTTGCGAGTCATTCTGTGTCATGAAGTGATTCATTTGACGTAGAGACCGTTTTCATGTTATGACATTACAAATTTCATAAAGAGCTCATATCAAAATAAGTATCACCGATTTAAAACTGATACTTGCAATGCTGTGTTAAACCCACAATTATTTGATGCGAGAGTCATTCTGACATGAAGTGATTCACTCGACGTAAAAACCGTTTTCACGTTAGCTTCATGTTATGAATTTCAAATTTTATAAAGAGCTCATATCAAAATAAGTATCACCCATTTAAAACCGAAACTTGCAATGCTGTGTTAAATCCACAATTATTTGAGGCACAAGTCCCTCTGTGACATGAAGCGATTCATCCGACGTAGAGACCGTTTTAAGGTTAGCTTCATTGTAATGAATTACAAATTTTATAAAGAGTTCATCTCAAAATAATCACCGATTTAAAACCGAAACTTGCAACGTTTAGTGTACCATAGAAAGACACGCTAATAACAATCCATGAGAGACTAAAAAAGAGGAGCCATTGTTCCATGTTCACAATGACCACAATCGTTCAACTACTTTCACATAACAAAGGCTCACCATAATACACTAAACGATTTTTACTGTCACTCCCCAATTCTGACGCGCAAACACAGTGCGGAAACTACTCAGCAATCTACTTCCATCCGAAAGAACAACAATAAAAACACACGCCCACGCCGTCCGACAATCCTGTCTGACACAATTTAACTTGTAAATTGGTAATCGGCGACACTCCACGCTTCGTCTCAGAAACAAAGGGGGAAAAAAGAAGAAATCCGGGTCGCTTGGCGGGAAAATTTAATAACCCGAGGAAAAACAATGGTGTTCCGAACCATTGGTTTCGGCTCCCGGAATAAACTGGCCCCTCTCCAGATCTCACGGATGGCTGGAGATCTCTTTTCATACACTCAGGACCAGGAGAGAACTAGCGAAACTGTGGTTCTCCAGACCGCAGTTGAGAAGCTATGAGCACGGCAAAGCCTTCTGCGTGATTAGAATTAAAGTATCATCGATAAGAACAATGTAACGCAGCGAGATGGTATTCCAAATATTGGGTGCATCAACATTAATGCGTTGTTTCGGCACACAATCATCAGTTGATACTTCTGATCAATTGGATTTAAAAATTCACACAGATCCTTGACTATGGCGTGAGGATAAATTCATAAGTGTGAATTATTAAATTTATAAGTCATTGTGACCACATACACAAAAATGAAGATAGTACTTTTTCCTTCTGATCGATTGGATTAAAAAATTCACACAGATCCTCGACTATGACATGAAGTCAAAATTCATAGTGTGAATTATTGAATTTTCTAAGTCATTGTGGCCACATAAATAAGAATGAAGATAGTATTTTTTTCCCTTCTGATCAATAGACTTCAAAACTTCACATAGGTTCTCGACTATGGCTTGAAGATAAATTCACAAATGTGTATTATTGAATTTATAAGTCATTAGCTGGTACCCAGCGCGTTGCTGCCATCGAAAAAAATAATATTAAGTACAATCAATCGGTAATTTTGCAATGTTTTATCGAAATAGGATAAACGGTACAATGGTATATAAGTATTGAACGTTATAAAAGTATTGAACTGTATATAAGTAAAGTATTGAACTTTTGAACTATCTGTCCATTCACATTTAAAAAAAACTGGATAAGAGTAATCTTTATCCAGAATTAGATATATAAATACAAGTTTTTGATATGTCAAACGTCAAATTTTGGGCCTTTCTCACGTTCATACACTTATGAACCTACAAAACTTTCGAAAAGCAAGTTTCGTTGAAAATTTCATGGAAATCTATTTTTATGTAAAGATCCCATACCAAATTACAACCATGTGTTTGCGTTATTATGCTCGTGAGTTCGCAGACACAATTTCGAAAGGTTTTTATTTCCTACAAACAATTTCTTAGTGTTTCAGGTTCGAATTTGTCAACTATTTATTCTCGTTAATTTCCGGTAAGAATAATAAGATGCAGAGACAATTGCAGGAAGTGACACATATTGAAATAGCTTAACATACTAGTGTTCAATACTCAAAAACGAGCTACAAAATTTTGAATTGTGTTAATAAAGGTGGCCGACTCTTTATCAACTAATTTCTGCACTATATCTATGGAAGGGTATCTACGAATTAAATGAGCATCAGATTTTTAACCATCGATATAAGCGTTTACCACCTTGCTCTTCAGTTAAAAAACGTAGAGACGCCAGGATAAAACACAGCAGCTTCTATTTCAAGTGTTTTTTTTTAAATCCCTTTTCAACTTTTTGAAGTCCCCCACCCCCTTTGTCTTTGTAAAGATACAATTTACTTTCGTTAAGACAACTAAAACTGAAACCAACATATATTCCATGGCACGAGCAAGGAAAAAAATCCAAAATAGAAAATATAAGAGAAAAATCCTTCCTTATAATTGGACGAAATTTTATAAAAAATACCCATCCACATGAAAAAAAAAAATTATTTAATTATTTCCTACGTTTTTGATTTTTAATTAAAATTCCTTATTATATATGATTTAAAATCTTGCAATTAACTTTTTCCTCTAAATTCACAGCTGGATTTCATCCGTTTTGAATTAAAGTTCGTCCACAAAATTGTTTAGCTCTTCCCTGTCTAACTAGATGCGAGATTTTCAAAATGTATCGATTCAACTAAGACTTCATAGAGTTTACATTTGATACGCTTGCAAGATTGCAGGTTTCATTTTGTGTTAAATTGTGTTTAAAAATCATTTACAGACGGGAATTTTTTTAAAGCAATGGGCCACATTCGGCATCTTGAGAAAGGGTTTGAAATACGTAGATTAACTAAAAAACCTTTAAAATGGGGTTCTTTTCATCAAAAATACTTACAACAAATGTAAAAATTTCAAAATTATTTAACACATACGCTGCCACTGAGGCACCTGTGAGTTACAAATAATGTGATTGTACACCAAATCATCTATGTCATTAGATGACACATTCTTTACTACAGTTAAAAGACAGCAAGGAAGGGGTCATCTAATGAGTGGTAGTGAAGGTGTTAAAAGTTTTTTTTTTTTAAATTTCATAATGTAGTAGAAATTTTGCCCTTGTGCGATGTTACTTCATGAAATAATTACAAGATACGTTAAACACACTCTTTGAAATTATCCGAAATATTTTCTGTTAGTATTTAGTATCTTGATTTCATATTTTTACCAAAAAAGAAATGAAGCCGATAAACAAATTTTTGGGAACGATTGATACTAAAAAACCCTAAAAATTGCTCCAGATCCAATAACCTCAAAAGGCACTTTTAGATATCCAACTATTTCCTAAAACCGAAATCTGTTTTTCATTGTTTGTAATAGTAAAATGTTCGTCTACAGAAATGATAGTTGGATATCTAACAGTGCCTCAAAAGAAATTCAGTTTTTGGAAATGGTTGCCTCAAAAGGCACTGTTAGATACCCAACTATTTCCTAAAACCGAAATCTGTTTCTCACAGTTTGCAACAGTAAAATGTTCGGCTACAGAAATGAAATTCTTCTTTTTTTCCCCTGAAAGTGCCGCCGTTTCCTTTTGCTTTTACTTCCATTGCTTCTGCAAAAGATATCTAAACGGGCACGAAACATGGTCTGTGCATTTGACTCCCCCGCCCCACCCCCTTTCTACAATCCCTTACCTTCCTTCCCCCCCCCAACACGCAGGCCTTCTCTATCTCCGAACCTATCTATTTTTAAACGGAAGTGCAGAACTCCAGCTCTCTCTCGTCTTCCATCCATCCATCCCCTAGAATATGCCCTTCCACCTTCACCTGAAAAGAGATAAAATGAAGAACGACACCCCCTAACAGAACGGTCTTTTGGAAGAGAAGAAGCAACAAATAAAAGAAAAAGAAAGGGGGAAAGCTTCTCTTAAAAAACGAAGAAAACTTCCATCAAGGGAAAGGAAAAGAACACCCAAATGAAATTGTAGCCCAAAGTAGTCCCAGCGGACCGACGGATCCGTCTTCGAAGGAAGCGGGGGCACAGCAAAGGGGGGTTTGAGGGGCTGATCACAGAAAAGCAAGGATTCTGTCGTCGGGGATCTTTGGTAGTTAATGGCAGAAGACAAGGAAATCTCCCGAAGATCCTCGGACGAACGGATTTATTCCGAGA
This sequence comes from Argiope trifasciata, assembly GCA_026543055.1. Lineage (NCBI taxonomy): Eukaryota > Metazoa > Arthropoda > Arachnida > Araneae > Araneidae > Argiope > Argiope trifasciata. The sequence goes on along the minus strand of JAPMOQ010005355.1, from coordinate 612,230 downwards.
TCTCTGCGGCTTCTCTTCTTCTGTCCGTCCAGATCTGGACGTTGAGAGAAAACGACCCACTTGATCTTCTCTTTCACCTCAAGCAGAATTGACAAGGGGGGGGGGGGAGGGATTAAGCCCTGCCAGAATTTTAATCTTAAAAAACGACAGAATCGGACAGTTTGTTCCAGTATTGTTCTTTTTACTGGGTTGCTTTACGAAGGTAATATACAATTTGGCGAATAGAAACTGCCTACCAAAATAGATCATTAACTGTTCATTGATTTTTCCCTTAGGCATTTGTTGAACCAGTTAACCATTTTTCCAGATTGTCATATGTGCATCGATTTAACCAATTTTGACATTTGTAGCCAAAATTACACCATTCATAAGGAATCGAGCAATTTGTTCCAATATTGATCTTTTTGCTGAGCTATAAAGAATTGCTTTATGAAAATAGTATTCGTTTCGGTGAATTGAAACCGCCTATCAAAATAGATCATTAACTGCATCATTCATTGAGTTCCCAAGGCATTTTTTGACACTTTAACCGTTTTTCCAGAGTGGCAAACGTGCATCAATTTATCCAATTTTGACATTTGTAAGCAAAATTGAACCCTTCATAAGGATTATAATTCAATATTAAAACTACTTCGAATACATAGATACGTCAAGTATCAATTTATTTCCATTTGAATCAAAATAAGTAAATATTCCTAAAATAGAAGATGTCATCTTATTAGATTGTAAAGAAAATAAAATAATTAAAGGGTTAAAATCAATATATCGGGATTAAGACGTTTAAAAATATCTTAGTAAAACTTCCATTATTTTTTTCCCATCAATTATCCTTTTTCAAATATAACTTATGAAAAAACTTTTAATATAGTTTCGGCATCTCAAATCTCACCTAAAAAATAACCACAATATATAGTAACAAAATCTATTTGAAGACAGAATATCGAATAGTAACTGAATAATGAGAACATACGGAACCAGCTCTATGAAGCAATGTGCTGCTTGCATTATAAATTTTGCATGAAATTTTGTAAATAAAAATTGGAGATTTTTTTAAATTCCTCTAAATAGTGAAAATTCAAACTCGATCAAACAATTCGCA
>JAPMOQ010005355.1:586694-596823 GCA_026543055.1 Argiope trifasciata | reverse complement strand
ATGCGGGAAATAGATCCAAAGTTAGCAGTGCATAAGGTACAAACAAACAAAAATTCATTAATCATTGGTTAATAGATGCGGGAAATAGATCCAAAGATAGTTTTTATATATTAGTTAATTTCACTATTCCATTCCATAAGTGCAAGTAATAAGTTGTCCAAGTTTTATCGGAATCGGAAGAGCGGTACAGCAGCACATAAGAGGCGTTTTTTTTTATTTATATAGATTAAAGTAAATATTGATTATTTTATATTATTTATTTATATTATTTTAATATATGAAATGTTTAAAAAGAAGAATGCATATCTAGGAATTTGAAGAAGAAGTGTAAATATTTCTAAACTTTGTAAATTCCTTTGAATCTGAGAAAATAAAAAAATTAAGAAAATGCTACTCCCTGAAAATTACCCATTTTGCTCTAACATTAAAAGAATTCTTTATTGCTCTCATACTCTAAAAGTTGACAATTCAATTTCCAATATCAAACTCGAGACAAACGGGGGAAAAGTACGGAGGCAAAAGTGATTTCTCGTGATTGAATTCCCCCAAAACAAGGGCAATTTTCCCTCTTGAACTGGGGCGAGAAAACGAAAGCACAATTCCTCCCAAACATTTCAAATTGAATTTCAAGCCGACTTCCCACATTCTGAAACATTCCCCACCCTTTTTTTTTTAAAAAAAGAAATCTCTTTTCGATAAATTAAACCCTACACATGACCTCTTCCATTAATTTTCCAACACTGCTTATTCCATCCCCCACTCACGTGACAAATGCCATGTATCCATCCCAACAGGATCATCGGCGGTCCCTCGGCCAATCACATTAAAAGCCGTGGGGTTGATCTGGAACGCTGGAAAGAGAGAGAAAAAAAATTGCATCAAGAGACCAAAGATTAAAATAAACAACCAGCCTGGAGTTGATATATATTAGGCCTTTCAACGATACCGGGGGAAAATTAAAACGTGGTGATGTTCGAAAGGGAGGGTAGGGATGCTCTGGGAATTGGTGTGAGCAGCGACCCCTTGATTGAACAACGATAATGCGCCGTGTCCACTGAATGAGTTCTCAGCTCGGGTTATTGATGATCCTTCGCATAGAAAATATTTTCTTGTTAGTTAGACTTAAAGTATCCGACTACGTTCTAAGGAAAAAAATTTAAAATTGAATTTTAAAATTATGGTTTTAAATATGTCAATTATAATACAAAATGCTATAAATATAACAAAATTATTTGAAAATATATATTTTCGTAGGAAATTGATGAATTTTAAACCAAACAGTAAACCACTCTACAAAAAATTGTAATGCAGCAATCCTATTTTTCTTTTCGCACAAGTTATAGAATATAATGATGAATGAAATGAACCAAATCTAAGAAAAAATGAGATGCAAATAAGTTATAGATAAAAATAAAAGTATATATGCATTTTTTCCCATTAATTTACAGCTTAATTGTTCTAAAAACCTCTATGAATGAAAAACATTTGACCAACAATAAAACTTTTGGTTCTTTTCATTGCCTGTATTATTTAAGACAGACGCTAAAGTTTTAAGTTAAATACCTGTAGTAGTAGTAAATTTTAAGGAAATTTAAAGAAAACGGTTTACACTGTACACAAAATGGTAATGCAGCAATCATATTTTACTTTATACACAAGTTATAGAACATAATGATGAATGAAATGAACCAAAATCTAAGAAAAATGTTCAGATGCAAAGAATTTATGGGTACAAGTATTCGTATATATGCATTTTTTTTCCATAAATTCCCGACATAATTTTTCTAAAAGCACCTACACATGAAAAAGCATTTAACCAACGATGAATCTTTTGGTTCATTTCATTGCCCATATTATTTAAAGCTCACGCTGAATTTTTTATGTAAATACCTGTATTAATTTTTGATATCGTAGTAACAGTGGAGAATTTTTATGAAAATTAAAGTTTTGAGAAAATGGAAGTGAAAGACAAATTTCAGATGAAAAATATGTGACCATGGTTGATAAGTCATGCCTTTCTTTTCCAAGAAAAGATAAAAAAATTTGAAATAATAAAGGTCTGAACTATAAGAAATAATAATTCGCCAATGTGGTCGATAACGAATGTTTTCAACGTAGTCGAATACCTTAAATTCTGCAAATGTGGAATTGGTTAGATTGAGGTACCATCATGAACTTCTGATGGATCCCTTCGGTATAAGAAATTTGCATTAGCTATCGGAGTGCAAAAATTTGGTTTCTCAGTGTAAAAATGCATCTTTATAAAACTCGTTTTGAACAACAATGATTTTTTCAAAATTAAAATGCAACTGCTCTTAAAAGTAACACATGTTACTGTCTTAGTAACATGGCTATTTCCCATTTTTCTGACTTAGTGACACGTGACAGAACTACTTCCATGTTTCTGACTTAGTGACACGCGGCAGAACAACTTCCCATGTTTCTGTCTCAGTGATACGCGACGGAACAACTTCCCATGTTTCTGTCTCTAAACGTTATATTCCTTAATAAAACAGTATAGATTATCTTTTAAATAATGAAATTGTTCGCTTCAAATTGGAGGATCACCAACCCATTTTTTTTTAATGCTTCGAAAACTGTAAAATAAAATTTCGATTTAAAGTTTCAGGCTTGAGTGATATATCATTTTAGTATTCGAATATTTCGCATTTTGCTTGTAAAAAAAAATGAGTTAAGATGGAACAATGATTGGATTTGAATTTGAATTTCTGGTGCAAGATCCTGATATAGAATATACTGCGCCGAAACAGTGTAAAATTTCTCCATTAAGATAAAATTAGTTTTGCATTGTAAAAAATGTAACTGGTTGTGTTCAAACTGGTCAAATGTTAAAAGTGAAAGTTATTAAAACCAGACTAAACTTCACGTAAAATCCCCCCCCCCATCTTTAATATACAAGAAAATACTTGGATGATGCGTCTCGCCGAATAAAAAAACCCATGTTGTTGGATTTAAAATGATTACATCGAAGGTCAATGAAGCGGGTGCATTCTATTAAAATGTGACGAACTGTTAAAATAACTCCACAATTATCACACAACACCTAAAAGAAGTGGTCCCATTTGCTATAAATAGTATAAAAGGAACAGCCCTTAAAGCATTGGAAACTGAGCTGAATTTCATCAGAAGGAAGATCAACTACACCAGTGCTCCGCAACCTTTTCTCACCTATGACGCACCTTATTTCTTTTATAGAATTCCGCGGCACACCAAAAGCTTAAGGTAGGTTTTAATTGATACACAAATTTTACAATAAAGGTCTGTTTTTTATTTAAAAAGTATTCATACATAAAACCATAACATATTTATTTCTACGCAATCATAATAGTTATTAATGTGATACCTGCGCTTGTTTCAATGAACACAAAAGTTTTATATTCGGCTCAATATTTGACACTGCGACCTGAAGTTCTTGGTCAAGATCTTTTAAGCATGACCGCTTATCATTTTTAATTAATACAAGAGTTGAAAAACTTTGCTGACATAAATATGTTTTCGAAAATGGAAGTAATGTTAAGCTTGCTTTGTAGGAAATGAGAGGATATTCTATTTTTAACGTAAATCCAGAAAACATCCAATAGAACTTTGGAGAAGTATAATTTTAAATTATTAAATCATTATTTAAATCTGTAAATTCCTCCTGAATTGGTAGAGGCAGTGCTTCCGTAGAATTTATTGCATTAGTTGCAAAAGGATTTAGGTGTAGGTGTAGTTACTACACGATGGCAACGGGGACTTGAAATTTCAGTGGCTTTGATTCAAAAACAATACCACTCGAAAAAATTACCTTTCTGTCATTTCACACTTCACTTCTCATTTTGCAATCTGCTCCTTCCTCCTCCCCACAAAAAGAACATGGTAGCATCATGAGATTAAGAAGCCAATTCTTGGAGCAGCATTCCCTCACTTGGGGGTTAAATAAAGAGGGGCACTCAAGCCACCTGAATTTCATTCCGGGGGCTGAATCTACAACGGAAGGGCTGGAGATCTTTAATGAAAGAGGAAGCTGCCCGCTTTTTGATGCTTATCTAAATTGCAATCTGTTCCCTTCATTACGCTAACAGGATAGGCCTTCGCAAACCGGGCCCTATGGGACACATTCCCGCATTTGGCGCTGCGGCCCCGTTTGTTGCTGTCAACGGCCAGGTGAAACCGTGCTTACCACTTCAAGCAGGGAAGATGCTGTCAATCTAATTAAAACCTGAAGCCCTTCTCGTCAAAAGGAATTCGGAAAAGGAGACAGTAATCTATACGTCGGCAAATTATATTTACACGATTCGATAACTGAATTTTCATTTAAAGCAGACTAGGATTTAATTTTAAACACTTGGATTACTTCAGAAAATTAGATTAGAATAGCACGTCCCAAATTTTCGATGCAAGGCTGCTCAAAAACACTGAAGGAATCTGGAAATCTCCAGCAAAAATTATCTTATTGCCAGTATCTTATAGACATTTGCTGTTTGGGGAACGGGGCCCTCACTGTACTAATTGTGGAGTGATCAACTATATAGCACACATTCTTACTGAATGCTCTAATTTTACTTCAGATCGTTTAACTCACCTTCATTCGTCTATTTTAAATTTACGAGACCTAGTGGGTGAGAAATCCCATTCAAAACTTTGACTTTTTTAAAGCCATTGGTATTTTTTTTTTCATGGCATTTAACATTTGAGATTTATTCTTGTGAAATCATTTCAAAACATAGATCTTCTCAACGTTTGGCATTTTTACAATACATCCTTCTTTCATTTACACATTTTATAATGGAATTATTTAAAAAATACTTGTGGATGGCGCAGCTTGCCCAGATATGGAATTTGTTTTAATAAAAACACACTAACAAATAAGTGCAAGTAATAAGTATTCAAAGTTTCGTCGCAATCGGATGAGTGGTACGGCAGCGCATAAGAGACATACAGACGGACATTCATTTTTATTTACATACATGCATGCATTACGTTGAGTATCTTTGCAATCTGTGCTCTGAATTGATTTGTAACAGTAGTTTAGTTTCCTTTGCAAAAACATCCGAGGGAACCAAAGAAAAAAATGTAATTAACAAAAATATCTTAGTTTAATTATTAGTTAAATATTTTTAATTTCTTCTTTTATATTAACTTCATGTTATTTAGGTTACATTTTCCGTGTTCTTTAGAATATCATCAGCAAAAACAGTCATATAATATATAATCTAGATTTAAATGGTACTTTCAAGTATCGCAAGTAAATAAATATTGGTCTTGCAATTAAAACTTTACTATTTTTAATTGTAAGACCAATAATTATTTTAATATTCCATTTACTGTCTTGTGATGCGATCAATATCATTCATGGCAAACTTTTATTCTATATAGCTAATTCACAAAGTCTTTTCATTAAATCAAGAAAATTCACATATTACATGCATACGTACACACGCACGAAGACAACGCGGCTTTCCTCATCCGTTTGGAGTTTTACCATATTGAGTATATTTTCAACAAATTTTAAAATCTGGCCTTAAATGTATAAATTATATATTTTTTTAGAATAGAAAAAGAATGTTAAAAATAAGAAATGAATTGAATAAAAATCCTTTCTTTTACAATTAGTGCGCAATCTAAGGTAATGAATTTTTATGTTAACGAGGTTTTTAAATAATAGCTCGTTGACTCGACTCTTTCAAAAGGGAACTACACGTTGCTTTTGATTCGTCGACTGGAGGTCGCGCAAACCGTTTTTATTCCATTCTTTAGAACGCGCGCCGACCAAAGAGTGGAATTTTGAAGCTTGGATGGACACTAAAGCGTTCTCTTTGAGGGAGACTTTTTTCTTAAAGCGATAACACCCACGATTCAATTCGGAAACGCCTTTCGAATACTTCAATAGGAATGTAGCAAACTTCGCATGGTCACTGCAAGCGAATGAAAAGAATGTTTTGGCTTTGAAGAATGTAAAGACGCTGCACAAGAAACAAGAAAAATGTTTTCACATAATCAGTTGTTACGAAAGAAATGAAACAAGGAACTCATTTTTTTCAATAACATGCAACTAACAAAGGGTGTAAGGTCGAGAACTTTCAAATACGTAGAATGTAGAATTCTAATCTGTGTTTCAAGTACCTGTTTTCTGAAAAAAACAATTTTATAATGAAACTAGTTTTTACGTTCATCTCCATATTAAGGCTTTAAAGTTTAATGGTGGTGAGCCTAATGCCACCTGGTCATACCAAGCCCGAATGAGTGCTGCTCTTTCGAATTAAGGCAGAGGTGTGCGTTTTTCTTTGTTAACGAGCACCGTTCAGGTGAAAGGACGACTTTGCTCGAACACACTCACGACACAACTCTTTTTTAGGAGGCGGTCGAACTCATCCATCCATCCGCAAGTCAGAATCCAGATCCAAACCAGAGACAATAATTCATCCCTGATTCAGTACCCCCAGAGGTATCGTTTGTCATCGGGACTTGGAGGCATATTTAACGTGCCCCAACTGCCATGAGCCAACACGGCGGTCTTTAGTTGAGACGAGGACAGAACTCACGATCATTCGGTTGCGAAACAGATGCTCTACCAACCAGGATACCGTGGCCTTTCAATGTTTAATGCGAATGCTATAATATTCATTGTAATTGTGACGCAAAAAGACATGGATGAGATGAAATTAAAATTTATGAATCACATGATTCTACACACATTTAATATACGAGTATCTTCACTTAGTAAGGGTCCCCATTAAGTATTTTCAATTCATTTTGTCGTTTCTTTCCACAGTCTATGAATGTCTAAACGGATTTTTAAAAGGCTGTAACATAACATAAGTACACATTCCAAAGCATTTTGTGACAGGTTTTTTCAAAAATTAGACGGAAATCGAAAAAAACTGTTTCAAATTGATAACTTGAAATAATGGCACAACCTGGAATAAATTTAACATTTCAAAACATCCTATAAATATTTTAGACTACAAATATAGAACTTCATATAAAGAAGATTTCAAACATTTCATGGAAACTTAGAAAGAAACGCGTAAAGAAAGCAGCAGATGTTTCTGCAAAATCGATTGACCCCAGCCGCGCACATTTTATCAGTAGAGTATTTTAGACGAGGGGGAAAAAAAAAGACCAAAATATCTGGAAATTTTAGCTCCAGAAATCTCCTACAGGAGACATATTGGATTTTATTATCAAATTACAGTAGTCCATCAATAATCAAGTCACAGGACAGACACACACGAAATCATTAATTATTAGAAAAGAAAGGGACCATTCGTGACTGAGTGGTACCCATATTTGTACCAGAGTTATATGACCATTAGTTACAGTATTTTCCATGCTTTCTTAATTACATTTGAGTAATTCTACATATAAAAATCATAATTTTATTTTTATAGCTCACTAGCTGGTATTCGGCGCGTTGCTGCCGCCGAAAAAAATATTAAGTGAAATCAATCAATAATTTGGCAATGTTTGATCGAAATAGGATGAATGGTAGTACAGTAATAATAGTTTCTTTCATTATCATTCTTAAAGAACACCAAGTTATACAAATCTAAAAGAACAAACAAATCTAATATAAAAATGAATATTTGTTCGTATATACGAGCAAACAAATATTCATTTTTGTATAACAGACTTGTATATCCATTAAGAATTGTAAAACTTGGTATTCTTTCAGAATGGTAATGAAAGAAACTTAATTGTATTTCATGACTCGTTTAATATTCGTTCAAAATTCTCATTTAATTTTAGAAAAAGCGATTAAAACATTTTCTTTTAAAACTGACAAAACATAGAAAATATATTTATACCATAAAATCTTTAATATAGATGGAAAGATAATTTTTTGAAAACTAAGATCGTGCTAAATTATTTGTACTGTAACCGCAACTGTTCCTCGGCCCTCTATCGGTCGTTACGATGAACAATCAGTCCATGTCTTGGAAGCGAACGTAAAGCATGATGTAATCCCCGAGTATTATTTTTATGCATATATGTTAAATGTTATTGTCCTCAATAGTTTTGTCCCCTTGTAAATCATGTCCTTTAATATCATTAAATGTATTTTTTAACTAAATCGGCATGATTTATTGATTTTAATAGTCTATCCTGACAGAGTTAGACTTTTGACGCCCTTTCGGTCACAGTACTATAATATTTTCGGAAGTTACTGCGAAAAGCGCTGAAATTTAATTAAAATACAAAACTCCCAGGGTTGGTCCCCTCAAAACTAATAATCAGTTATACAATTCTTACCTCTGAGAATGCATATTTGCATACTATAACTATAAAAGTAACCTTTAACTTGGATTTGCCATTTCTACAGAATCTATTTTCTTCTCGGCGAGTTATTTGGCGATGAATCCTTGGTAAATAAATGCAGATAGATTCGAATTTCTTTTTAAATTTTAGATAATTGTACTATCCTTATAATCATCCCGTAGGTATAAACAATAAGCTGATCAAATTTTATCGCAATCGGTTGAAAGGTTTAAGAAGGCATAAATGACATACAGACAAACATTCATTTTTAATTATATAGATAATTCATAGAATTCCTATTTTCAGAATTTTGTAATTGTTACAGATTTGTTAACAGCGCAAATAGGCTAATATATTTTGTATTTCAAAACAGATATGTCTGTGGTCTCTCAACAGCCAAGCGGCCCGGTTGCTTAGTTTCTCAAGTAGGAAATAACGTTGTCGCATCCAATGAAAGTTGTGGTTTATGGATAAATCCCATTTAAAGAGATACTTCTTTGTGATGGTAAATAAATTCATTCAGTAACACTAAAACTTAAGGCTTTACGAATCTAATTACTTAATCTACACGAAAGCGTTAAGCAGATAATTGTGTAAGACATTCGAAGATGAAAATTGATAAAGACTCATATTCAAATACATACCAAATCATACAAATTTCTCCAATAGAAAAAAAAAATTACCTGCAAAGAAAAAAAATAAAGTATAAGTAACATTTCAAAAGAAAATAAACAAGTTAGTCTAACATAATTCTAACTAATCTAAAAGTGGATGATATATTTAAACAGAACATATGAAATATCAACATCGAGAGTTATAAAAAATTTAGATTTATTCAGTTAAATGTTTCAACTTTTTCGAAAAATTGTATTTAAATTGCGTCGTAAAAATATAGCGATCGTCAAGTAATATAAAATTATGTTGCAATGAAATGGCTTTTAATATAATTCCAAAATGCTTTTCTTTAAACGTTTTTAAAGATAGTTTTTGAATGGAATTTAATACTGCAGCATTCTACTAATCATGAATACATTCAGAATAATTGTAGATAGGGTGCGTAATGAAAAAGTGTCGCAAAAATTAAGTATTTTTAAGCACATTTTAAGCCCCACAGCCAAAAAATTTAAGCACCTTTGTGCATGTACGCATATGTAAACCAATGTATTTTCTAATCCTAGGCTATTTGATGTTTTATTATAATGCATAATTTTCATTGAAATTAAATATTTTTTACTGGGCATTTTTTAAATTTTAATATTTATTACTGTATTTCTTTACTATTTGCTCAATGTCTTCTATTGTAAAACAATTTGTCTTTTTGGTTTTGACAAAAACAGAAAATAATAAAAATGTAATAAAAAAACTATCATTACAAAAATTTAAGTCAAATTTTATAAGAGAACTTTTTAAAATAAGAGATGCAAAAGAAGTTGAAACGTTTTTTCGAGTTGCAACAAGTTCGGTATATTTTGTATTTCTCTCTTTCGGAATAACCATTCCAATATTTCAATACGTATGGTGCCCTATGTAGAAAAAATGGGAGAAAAAAAAAAGTTTATTAACCATTATCTTAACATGTTTAAAACTCTTTGCTCCCTTCACCGAAGGTTTCTTTTAAGTCGGTTTTCTGGTTTGTTATAATAAATATGTTATAGCAAATATTTCAATATTTATGGCATTACTATGACGTAGGGTTCAAATATTTATGACTTATTAATTGTTATCTATTTATGACTTATCTATTTAGCGTATTAATGAATACGGAAACAAAAAAGAATATCTGATCCTAAAACAAAAAAAAGATCGTTGTACTTCTTGAGAAAATTAAGCACTTTTAAGGACATTTCTTCCAAAATTAAGCACTTTT
>JAPMOQ010005355.1:560578-579913 GCA_026543055.1 Argiope trifasciata | reverse complement strand
AGCAAAACAGTATAATAGTGCTAGCAAAACTGTATAATAGTGCTAGCCAAACAGTATAATAGTGCTGTGCTAGGAAACAGTAATTTAATGCCATTCTGATAATGCACGAAGTTAAATAAATGGGCAGCAGTCTTTATTTATAACGTTAATTCGATTGAGATTTTTTTTTTTTGGTGAATTACTAGCAAAATATTTCACAACGAAATCAATAATAGAGCCAAGATATTTTTTAGTAGTATTTAAATTAAAAGGTACAACAAATTAAACACTTAAAGATTTACACCAGCATTTACGAATAATATTATTCGTATCTGATTCAACATTTTATCACCTTTATGTTTGACACTATCTCCATTTTGCTACTTTTCATTCTACCATCCAGAAATATAACGGCAGCGTGTAACTTTTAGCTCCTTTACTTATGATTTTATTTTACTCCCTAATTTGATTACATACCATAATTGGTACATATTCCTGTAATACAAGAGCATAAGACATATTTAATGTTTTTAAGTGACTTGTGCCTTTTAAATCAATACTCTCGTTTAAATGCAGATTAAAAATTCAATAATTTGATGCGCAACCGACATTCTTCATTCTTTACAAAACGGAGTAAAACTTTCTAAAAAAACTCAATAAATTTTATTTATACAGAATTATGTGAAAAGAAACGTGACATTTTTTAAATATAAGTTTTGATAATATTTTTGTATGATAAACTGTATGGCAATCACTTGCGTGTAATGATACCCAACATGTTTTGCTGATATATCTCGTTTCGCTGCACTTTTCTTTTGAAAAGCATATTCTAAACCTTCGAGTTGGATTTGTTTTTACGCCAGTGATTATAGTCAGTGAACTTATTTCAAAGTCATTTGGACAGTCAGATAAAGTAGCCACGTATAATTAATTCATTAAAAAGTTCCTCGCTGATACGTTCAGTCGTGGTTGAATTTTTGAAATTATATTAAACTTGTGATAAATTCTAAATACCAAGAAATGTTTTTTGTTGTTGTTGTTATAAAGCGGACACGACTAAATACTATACGCCAAATTTTTGTAATATTCTATATCACCATGGGTGTCAAATTAAAATAGATAATGCAAGTGCGCAAGTGTGGCATTTGCGCTCCAATTATCATTTCCAACCCCCAGTTTGTAGGTTTACTGGAATTTTATTACCTTTGGCAGAAAAATTTGGCGTGGAGCGCATATTCCAATCGTGTTTTTTTTTTCGGTGCCGTACCCCTTCGTTAATGACCTTTTAGGCAGTGATAGATTACTTTATGATAAGATAAGATTACTAGGTGGACTGCCCCCCTTACCGTAAAAGCACTTAGCCCTCATAAATGAACTCCTTATCTTAAATGGTTGAAATAGGGAAAATGGGAAAAAAATTCTTAACACTTTTCTCACATAATTTTACATATCAAAATATTTCTGAGCAACTTTTTCCGTAAAATGTTGCTATTAAACAATTTTAAAATGCGTGAAACGGTTTCAAAAAATAAAAAAGGAATTTATTTCATTTACTTATTTACCCACTTTGCCTCAAAATTCATAACATGAATAACTGTTAATTTTCTGTAACTGTAGATTTTCTGTTAAGAAATCAAGACTTTGTTAAAATTTGATTTTTGACGTAAGAATGTTACAATTTTCTTTTTTTTTAATAAAGCATAGTCTTGCGAGGAATTTCATGTTTTAATTTGATTATTTGTGTTTAAATTAATTTCATTCAATTTTTCGTGTTTAATTTATTTCGCTGTGCTATAAATTACAGTTTCCGAATTAAAAATTGTAATATATTTATATTACAGCCATACTGTTAAATTCGTTTTTTTGTAAATCGCGAGAAATAAAAATCCCCAAAAAAGTAACTACATATAAACAGCTAGTCCCAGATTTATAAAATTTGGTACATAAATAATTACTTCTTCACCAATAGATATTCAATAATTAGAATCTTTTTCAAAATTGATAATTTAATTTTTATTAAATCTTAATTTAAACTTAATGAATCGAAAAAGCTTATTGGCAATTGTTGTGTCACATTAAAATTTAAAAGATTAACTTTTCAAAGACAAAATTTTCGTTTTCGGGACAATTTCTCTTTAGATTTTCTAAAAAATTCAAAATTAAATTTAGAAATAATTTCTAACATTTCATCTTTATAGAAAATAAATTGAAATCAATTTTGGTATTTTACCATGACGTTCCCTCGTTACTTTTTTTAACGTTGAGAAAAAATATCTACTTTTTTTAAACAGTAACTTCAGTTAAAATTTTTAAGAACTTCTTAATGGCTTATTTCAATAACATGATGTACGAATCTTTCACATGATATGCTGTAATTGATGGAAATCAAGACTAACGACATCATCAAGACTTCAAAGATGAATGAACGAGTACTTTAATGAGCACTTGAAAATACTTAGGAAACTATTTGAAAAATATGACATATAAGATACTTTATATACATTGCAACTAATCCTAATTCGGAATAATATTTCTCAAAAATTATTTAATAAATGTTTCTACAATTTCAAATGATGTCATAGTAACCGTTTCTAAATTTTTGTAAAGATTAAATTTGAAAAGAAAAAAAATCTTACGTTTTAGCGACTCATTCTGGAGAATTATGAAGAAATAGGAATTGTGAGCGCGCAATGATTATAATCAAATGAACAATGGCTTGAAAATAGAAATAAAATGCTCAATGCAAATTAAATTCTCACTACATTATTAAATTTAATTTCGGATTTATACTTGATTCTGTTCGTGATTAATGTATCTTATTCTATTCATTAATTACTTTACTATTTCTGTATTCAGTAAGTCATTAATAAATCACTCAAATAAGCTGTAGATTTTTTAACAATATATAAATGAAACAAATAGTATTTAAATATGATGAACTTATTCTCAAAAAGATACTTCAGTTTCTTCAAGATCAGATTCTTTTTAGAAAAACATTAAAAAATTTGTATGAGGAATCAACCCAAAAATTTTAGTTGAAAATTAGTAAAATTAATTTTGAAGGTGCTTAGCTGCTACAAACATGTTCTTGTTATCATTCCCAATAGTCTTAATTTCGATTTATATTCTGTTTCGCCTTGATTTCATTTGGGAATATGGCAAGAACGAAATTATTTAATTTGGAACATTCGATTCACACACTTACACATTCTGTCATTCAGAACCTTAAAAAAATGAATGTACTTATCTATTAACTCTGATATTTTCAAAAGATAGATTCTAGGACAGATTGTGTTGAAAAACTGAAAAGTGTTTTCTTGCTAAAAGTGACATTTGATATAAAAGCAAAATTCTATTAAAACTGACAAATACCTTTTTATTCAAAACAGGCTAAAATGTATTTTTTTTAGATTGAAATTTAAAAAAAGCTATAATTAAAAAAATAATAATTTATTATTTTTACAAAAGCTTTTTGGTTTTACTTGAAATGAGTTAATGCATTTTTTATTTTAAAATTGTACACATATTTAGTTAACTAAGACTATAAGACCTTCTCAAATAAAATAAATAACGAAAACTATTGTGGGTGAAATACAATTAATAACGCTTCATATCCCACTAAAAGTGGATTTCATCAGTTTGAAATTTTTAAAAAAATCAGTGAAAAATTTCTTTGGATATTTTCAAAGTAAAATTATACTTTATGCTAAAAAATTGAAAAAAAAAATCATTTAATATCTATCCTGATTGTATTATAGTCAAAAAGATTTAAATAACTTTGGAAACTTGTCGCTAAAAACTATAGACACATAATTTTAAAATAGCAAACCTCTGTAATAATTGTTAATTAGTCAAATTTTTGTAATATAACCGAAATGAATTTGAAATAAAGTGTGAAAACTAGGCGCTAAAATTTATAGATCTGTCAGATTTTTAGAATAATAATTAATAATAATTGTTGTAGATATAAAAGTGCCAAAAATTGTTAATCTCAATAGTACTCATGTTTAATGTCATTTTTGTAGAAGTAAAATTGTAATATATATATAATAGCAAATAATAAATAGATTTCAAGAATTCCTTTGATTTTTTATTTCAATACATTAGTTAGTTAAAAAACCTATTTTTGTTTATTTCAACTCACCTTTTTGTAAAATATTCTTTTAAAAAATATTTCAAATCCTTTTGATTCTATTTACATAATCAATACTGCTTTTATCTAGAAAAATGTCTTACGATGTCGGATAGATAATAATATTTTACAAATAAAGAAAACAGATGTCTAAAGAGAACAGTTTTACTTACGAAATCTTGTATCTTAGATAGAATAGGAAATCTAATACATAGGGAATTGAACTTTTAGACTACAAAAAGAAGTAAGTTTTAACTTCAAATTCAGGTTTTAATGATACAGCTATACAAATTAACAAAACAAAATCTAATGTAATTGGTCAGTAAATGGATTGATTATTGCTTTCCACACAATTATCATTTTTTAAAGATTTTTTTCTCATATAATGATATAATTAAGAAATAAATTAGTTTGATATTGCTTAATTTAATAGGAGTATTTTCAAAATAACAGAAATAAGGAAAATTTGTCATATTTGAATCACCTAAACAGTTTTTAATGAAAATTGACTGTAAAATAATTTTAATAAAGGAAAAACAGTAAATTTTTTGTTGTTTATTTGGCTTTAAAAATGGAATAAAATTTCTGAGAAATACTCTTTAGTATAGAATAAAACATAGCCTATTAAAATTGCTTCATCGATTTTGATAAAGAAAATGACTCCACAAATGACACCACTAAGTTTTTAAAGCTCAATATGGAAATTCGATTTTTATTTTCAAGCTCATATAAGTATAGAGAATCTGAACTCAAGTTTGATATTTAATGAACTGTAGCATTTCCTTTTTCATTCGTTTGTTCCTGAAGATATAAAAACACAATCCCTAATTTGTTCTATTATTTGGTGTCTTTTTATATTAATTATTACTTTTTTTTGCTTTAGTTTTTTCTAATTTCAAATAATAATAATGGTTGCAACTGCTTCTTGAGAACTACAATAGACTTCTTCAAATTCAGAACATAATTTTAATTCCAATTTAAGCCCTTTTTAGAGGTACTTTTATCCCCCTCCACCTCCCCTCGAAAAAGGAATAACTTAGTTTTGTCTATAAATAAAATTATATTGTAATAAATACTAAACTATGGTCTGTAAAATGTTCTCTCGAAGGATATGTTTTGTTGCTTAGTTTCAAGCGGTTTAATTTCCATTCTTACTTTGCTAAAACATATAATATTTGGTAATTTTCATAACATTTTTAAAAAATTGAATGGTATTCTATTAATTAAAGAGTTTAAAAACTTGTTCCAAATTAACGCTTCCAATACCTATGCAGAATTACATTAATAATACTTCGGCATATGTGATTCAGTTCAAGGGACATGAGCACCGGCTTTTTAAATGAATCAGCAAAGATTTATCAAACCGTCATAGACAAAGTTAATTCATTACTTATTTCAGTTATAATCCCAATAAAATTAACTAAATATATCGTTACTATACAATCTACTTTTGTAGAAAATTAGACTAACTCAAGAACTTCTAAAAACGAACAAAAAACTGCCAATGACTATGAATTGTCTTCATTTTTCCAAACGTTACTTTTTTTAAAATTAATGTTTCTATCAAAGCAACATTTGTCTCACCAAACACCAATTATTAAAAAGAAAAAAAAAGTTTTGATTTTGCATTAGAAATGACCTATTTGTTTGATTTTAGATGTTGGTCTTACATTCTGTATGAATGCCACTTATTAAAGTTGAAGTATTCTCAACCTTGTCTATTTAAAAATGTTGAGCACTGGACCACCTGTCCTTAATCTAACAAAAAGGTAACCTGAAAAATATAGGCAAATGTAAATTTTTTTCATCACATATATGACACTTCATTCTCACTATTTCTCTTCGTTTGTTCCTACAATTTTTAATAGCTATACCACAAAGCCCATTAAAATGTTTGGAACTGAAAACGACATTGTATTTTTCTAAAACTTGAAAAAAGCATTACGATTGCTTACAAAATAAATCGTCATCATAACCAAAAGTTTCTTTTCTTTATAAAGACCTTATGTGACTGTCGAACAATGAAAATAAACAATGCTATGCGCGATTCTTAATTTTTTTGAAGTCATAATGATTGGATAATGTACAAGTTGCATTCCGAAATTAACACATTTGTGACCATCATTTCGAAATTTAAAACTAAGCATGTCTCAAAATTTTCTGGATGGAAACGTGAAATTTTGTACGTATAGATAAAAATAAGAGAAAATGGGTACTAATTAATACTTGAAATTATGATGGATATTTATAAATTAATTTTCGTACAATTGCCTACCTTATTTAAGGAAATTTTGTAATTCGAAGTGTTTAGATGCAATATTAAAAAAAAAATTCTTAGGGCAACCTTTTGATGTTTTATTAGAAGAAGAAAAAGTGACTTTAGAAACCATGCTAACATAGCTGCAAAATTAGTTTTATCTTAATGCCTAATATTTAAATATTTACTATTCTAATTTGTCAATCTATATAAGTCTATAGTTTTGGCGAAAAAATTTAGGGGCGAAAAAAGAACGAATAAAATGTAAAGTAAGATATTTTATTTTTAGCTTTCTTTCATATATAGATTTAAGACAAATTGAAAATTAGTAATAAATCGTTGACAGCACTTTTAAGAAAATAGGCAGAAATTTGTTACTACATTACCTCCGAATAAAACTTTAGATCATGATACTGAATCTGAGAATTAAACGTTTTAATGAAGAACTATAGATGCATTTACATGTCGATTGATGGTACATTGGATTGTGTATAATTGTCTGACGGTAAATTAGCTAGAAAATGAGGTAACATATTTCAAATTTGAAGGAATATCAGTAATTATCAACATTTTCTTATAGAAATGTTTTTTCTTTCTGAAAATTAATCAGTATTTATTTTCTGAATTATTAATACGATTCCTATCTTATTTCAGACAAAGCGCTTAATATTTTGCAAAAAACAGCTTATTTGAAAAATTTTAACATAAAAAATACATTAGCTCATTTGAAGTGGAAGCTTAGGGAGGATGTATACATACAAGAATACATAAATACAAATTGAAAGAACTAAGCATTACTGATATCCACTTAAATTTCACTTTAAAGCCGTTTCTAAGTTGTTTTTTTTTCATTTTGTTAAAAAAAGTTAAACAGTAAGAGATATAGAGATTAAAATCCCCATAAAAATAAAAATTAAACTTCACTTTATTAGATGAATTTGTATAATGCACATCAAAATTATTAATGCCTTCTGTGCGAGAAAATTATAATCGTGTTCCTTTATCATAAATTTTTAAAATGAAATATCTCACATTTCCTTTATTACTTTCAACTCTCGTCTAAAACGCAATTAAGGGTAGACAGCCGTTTTCCCACGGAAGCTTTGTCTCATTTTCAAGGACATGGAGTATCATTATTACTCTGAACTGTGATTACCATTTGGCGTTCGTTGTAAAATCGCCAAATCTTTCATGCAAAGATAACGATTATAATGTGACAATCCTGAGCGTGAATGTTATCTTTTAATGACATGGGGGGTTAACTAGTGGAGCGCAAATGCCACTCAACCGCTATTCTGGTTAACCAGCCCAAAGGCCGCTGACAACGGGAAAAATGCGTCTCTATTAAAATTAGTGCGTGCTGATTATTCTTTGTAATGTAGGAAGGGATGAATTAGAGACAAGGTGTATTCAGTGACATAGAGAGATTGTATAAGGTGTCAAGGAAGGGAGATGGGTTGTGGCGAGGTAATACGAGGCCACATTAGCTGATATATTTTGAGTCCTCTCTACGGTAAGCTCTATCGTTAACAAAAAAGTAGCAGGATAAACGTATTTCAATTATAACTTTATCTTAATATTTATTCTTTGTTACCGTTATGTATTGAAAGGCATTTCCTAATGCGTTTATAGCTTTATTTCTACATATATGCCTTTTATGTATTTAATCCTTTTTTATTGTTTCTAGGCCAATGAATCTTATAGTTTACTATGCACACATAATTTAAAGCAGTAGTCATTCAGTTTTTTAGCTATTTTCATTCTTCATGATTTCAAGGAAATTGTTTGGATATATAATCTTGATATTAAAATCAAACTCTAGTAAATATGCTATAGTGTGCGAATAGGAAAGAGAGGGAGATGAAAAAGTATTCAGAATTTATGAAGTTTTTAAGAAAAGAACTTTCAGATTTGCGTGTTTTAATTCCGCAAGAATTTTGATTAAGACTCTACTTTTTCATGAACACATTTAGCGATGAATGAACATTTTTTTTTTTTTTCCCTTCAAAGAAAAGTGAAAAACCTGTGAATCATACCAAACGGGAGATTTGAACAATTAAATTTATTTTCTATCTATGATGCACATCTAAGTTGATTTTGATGCCCCCTATGCACTTCAAACACGAAGCGATCGCCACCACCACCTGTGTAATTAATCTGTAGTATTTAAATCAAAACTCTGCAAATCTTGTTAAAATTATTCTACAACAATTTACAAAATATAATTGATTACGAAGACCGTTAAAATCTGAAATTTAAAAGAAGTTTATTTGAACGAAATAAATTTTATCTGAACGAGATTTAGTGTGCTTTGTGATTAAAAAAAATTTCTGCTTATATCGCAAATAAGTTAAATTTCGAGGGACCTTCCCCAAACTACGAGCTCTCTAGGAAGCTGCCTATTTATTGCTGAAGCCGTGCTTGCGGGGCGATTTTTTTTTTTCTTTTTTACAAATTACTCTGGTTCTGTGTGGGGACTGGGGAATTCTTCCTCTGCATTATCAAGAGTAAACCTAAAGATACGTGATAGCTTTCAAAACGTTCCCTAAAATGGCGGGATTCATTTCTGGAGATAAAAGTGACATTCTTTGTGTGAAATCGATGTCGTTCTTCTGATAAGCTAATATCGATAAACTGCCAACTTTTAAAGATGATGGCGAGCTTTTCGAAATGGGATTTCATTCCTTCTCCTTTTCTTAGCAAGAAATTTTGAGTGTCCATTTCTCGAAGCTGTTTTAAATACAAAAACTAGACTGTTTCTTAAGCAATTTTCTTTATTTTGTCATGAACTATTTTATTCTTTCTTTAATCCGAACTCGGCTTTCTTTAAACTATCAAACCAGACAGAAATTATTTAAAGAAACTAAGTAAGAAAATATTTTGCCACAAATATTTTTCAGTGTATTAACGGTTTGCTAAAGTTTATGGGGGTTTCTAAATATTTATACTTGCTTTAATTTTATTTTCGAAACAAAATATCAGAAATATAGTAACGTATTTTCATTGAATAAATTCTGACAAAAATAATTTTTTAATAATTTACTCACGTTTATTACACGCAATAATCCCTCCCCAAACAAACAAACATCGAAAAGTAAAATTTTCCAGAAAATATATGAAAGCTGTCATCTCAACGACCAATCCTATGGTCTAAAGCTTCTGAAAACCACGCCCTCTAGATTAACTTTGTCAAAAAAAAATTGCATCAAATTCGAGCTTTTTTAATTAGTTATAATGAGTTAACTGTTCCAGGAAAAATATTCTCTTTCATACACCACAACCAGTTCATAAGTGATCACATGTTGGATTCATGCAAGAACTCCTTGAAACCGCCCTCAAATCGGTATATCTGCATTTTTTTTGAGTGCATTAAAGTGTTAATTTCTTTTTAAATTTTACTTTCTAAGGATTCAATTCGTATTTAATTCGTATCTATTTTCTCTTTATGTATATTATGGGACCGTGAGATGAATTTTTCCGAAATTCAACTCTAAATGGCATTAAGTGTGTGGAATTAAACCTTAATTCCTCGATCAGACAATTTTGAAAGTGATAAAATACTGTATTGTCGCAATATAGCAAAATGCTAAAGTTCATTTTCAAAATATCGCATTATGGCAAGATGCTAAAGTGCATTTTCAAAATATCGCATTATGGCAAGATGCTAAAGTGCATTTTCAAAATATCGTATTATGGCAAAATGTTAAACTCTGGTATATCAAAAATAGAATGAAAAAAAATCGATATCAACAATCCATTTTTTTATCTCCAACTATAAGGGTTAGAGAGAACTATTATACAGTATGTTATATCACCATTAAAAGTTTTATTGAAGAAGCTGTTACATAAAATATTGAATTGAAAATTTTAGCACCTATTAAGCGCAGTGAACCAGCTTGTCACCAAAGAAGGGTTACAAACAAAAATAGTAAGTACAAATCTGTGCATTTCTCAACGCTATTAAACTAAAGTTGCTTAACTCACAAGAAATCATAAGCATGATGTTAAATGAATGCGTTGAAATGTTAAACTGAACTACCCAGCGTATTAAAAGGAGCGTCTCATATTGTGTAATGGCTTACGCAAGCTACGTAAATCCGTCACTGAAAAACCTACAAAAGGTTCCAAGTCTGAATTGCCAGATTTTCACCAAGATAGCGAAGAAATGGCGTGCTTTTTGCGTGAAGTTATTATAATCATTTCTCTTCCACTGTGTGGCACCAACCCTCACGTCATTTTAGAACATACGCCACGGTCAGAAGACGATGGGGGTAATAGTCGAGAATAATACCCGATCTCCACCCTTACTATGTTTGAGCGGCGTTCAAACTTCTGTTATATAAAGTTAGGCGTGGAACGCTAGAAAGTTTTTATTTTTTGCTGTGGAATAGGAGGAGAAAACAGCTCAGCAATTTTTTTCCTCCTTCCCTGAGAACTTGAAATGAAAAATAACGATTTACGTCAGTTGTGTGCTGGTTTCTTAGAGGCTCTTTTTTTTGATACTGGAAACATATTACCTTTTGAAAAAAAAACTCAGCTTTCTTTTCGAAGTATGGGGCTCTGCTAATGTCAACCCCCTCCCCCCAAAGAAAGAATTAGACCACGAAGTAAAGGCGCTGCTGTTGCAGCACATTTGCTAAGATGGCAAGTTAGAGCATATTGTGTTTTTTTCTTCGGTTTTATATCCCCCTTCCTTCAGGGTATTGCATTCTTCAGTTTTTGCTTTGTCCATTTTTAGTCAAGTTACCATCGAGTTTCAGCTAAAAACTTGATTTGTTTTTAAATCTCAGCGTTATCATTATTTGGGATTTTAAACCCCTTATTTCTCTGGATGTGAATAATATTATTCAAAATATTTTTCTTTGGAAAACATTTCAATGAAAAAACATCGCTAAATTAGATGCAAAACTTGTTTTCGCGTTGTAAGAGGATAATATTGGTGAATATTTTGGTAGTTGGCTTCTTTTTTTAATAATTCCACTTTTTTATGGAGATGAGAAAAGTCCAATTATTCCTTATAAATGTATTTCTTTAATGAAAAAAAATAAAGCATCACTATGTTTAAAAAACTCATAGTTATTGAATTGAAACGATTTTTTCTCATTGAAAACATATCCTCAGTTATTTAGGAATTATTTATCAATTGAGTATATTTTTTTCAAGCAGTGTCTTAAGAAACGACTTTGAATGGTTAAACTTGTATTATAGGATTTTTGCATAAACATTTTCTTCCTCCATGTAAAACTGTTTTGAAATCGAAATAAGTGAGTCAGACACTTTTTCTTGCTTATGCCTCATTTTCTTGCCTTGAAGCATACTTAATGTTCAATCCATATGCAAAAGTACAAACGCTGTAACTGCCACTTTTATTGCTAAGTTTTCAAATAAATTTTAATCAATAAAAGTATAAACGGTTCAATAAAAGCTCCCCTGTAAAGGGGAACTTTTTAAACTTAAAATAATATACGAAATGCTTGTCTTTAGCAGTGCAAGTAGATCGTTGAATGGCAGAGGAAGACTAAATCGAGCAATTTCCTTTTTGTTTTACTTATTCTGAAAAATGAACGATTAAGAGTTTGAGTTCAATTCTGTATATGATCTTGGAAATTTATAAGTCATATTGCAAACTGCATGAATCGTCTGCATTCATCCTGAGAATCTACATTCATCAAATAAAAAAGAGGTTAATTTTGAAAGGAAACCGTATAAGATTTCATTCGTCCAGCATTTTTTTCCGATTACATGAGTTTTTGGTCCAGAATGGAGAAGTTGATCATTTTAAGAATTCGTTACTTCGAAATGTATTCAAGCTTACAAATTCATTGGTCTTACATTTCATATTAAGCCTTATTATTAAATATACAGATGGTGCGCTATGTCTTTGTCAAAATCTTTTGAACTGTTGGAGCGAATTATTGAATGGAGGTAGTTAACAGTTTCTACCCGAACTCTTTTTGCCATGCGAAACAATAGGTAGTAATAATTTCTGACAATTTTCAATGCTATTTTTTTCATTATATATATTGAAGATTATTTTAAATCTTAACACATTGGCTGCAATTATACGAGTGTACATTACATATAATGTGTAATTGTATCAAACTAACTTTCTTATTACATCAGCCATTCTCTACTATAGTTGAGAGATAGCGAAGAAGAGGGCATCTAACTATATAGACGACTCCAAAATTAGGTATGAATCATAGCAGCAGACGTGTTAAGAAAAATTATTCGGAAATGTTTACTATGCATAATCCACTACCCCAGGAAGTTCCGTTTTTTCCTTTACTGAATCCTGTGCTGCTAAAATTTGAAAAAAGATTAATTGATAAAGGAATGAATTAATTGAATCGAGGACAATATGAATGAAATTCATTTCGCAAACTATGTTATTAGATCCCTTCATGTTATTGACTCCATATTCATTCATAACGTACATACCGAGAGCTACAATAAATTGGATTGAAATGAACTGAGGACAATATGAATGAAATATCATTTTGCAAACTATGTTATTAGATCCCTTCATATTATTGAATCCATATTCATTCATAACGTACATACTGTAACGAGATATAGTTGTAATTTGATGGGTTTAAAGTTGCAGTATTTTTTCGCCGTTGAATTTTCAGTGCAGATGCAGTTTTTTTCTGAAGAGAGTGCATGTGCCAACGTACATGCGAACGTCTCCGGCCACAAATCACGACCGCACGGTCCCCTGATTTGCATACTAAACTACTCAGCTTCCTCCCCGGCATGTTTCCTGCAAGATAAAAGCCAACATGATTAGCATTTTTATGGTAATCCCTACCCTAACTTTATTCGGCCGACTGTCCGTCAAACAAGGGCCAGCTTTGTTCGAAATCCGAACCAAGGGAGGGGGTGGGCATTATCAGTTGAAAATTGAGTCGCTCTTTCTCCCCCCCCCCTCCAGTACCGCATTTATACCTTCTCGTATACAAACCCAGATTTAGTTCTCTCTCTTCAACAAAAAGCAGATAAAATATTCCTCTCAAACTTAAAAATAAAAATTCGTTTCCCCCACAAACTTATCTTCCCATAAATGCTCCAGCCAGTGATCATAATGAAATGAAATATATGGACCGCAGTCCATCAGTTTTCACTCGTAGCAGGTCGTTTGAACATTAAGTGGCAGTAAGGGATGAAAAAGGGTGGAATCTGGGATGATATTTGAAACCCTCCCCCTAACACAATGCGAGGGGTCTTTTTTAATTGGTTGGGATGTAGCCACGTGCCATTTTTAAATGCCTGATGGGGAAAAAAAAAGTCCCCACGTGTTAAGCTCATCTCTGTCAAAGTCAGTCTGATTTGACATTTTGATTACTTTGCCTGTCACGGCCTTTTCTGGAGGTTGTCACTCTTTCCTTTCTTTTTAAATGATTTGCTAGGATCCATTTCATATCTCGTCTCGTATCCGGAAATGCGTTAGAAGTAGGGGCTGGGAAAGGTGTTTATTTTGAGACAACATTTTTACCTGTCTGAGTTTGCGAATACAGTAAAAGCTCCTTATTCGCATTTTCACTATTCAGGGAATAAAAAAATGAGACCCAATTCCTATATTCGCGGATCTAATAAGTACATATATAATAATAAAAGGATTACAATAGGTATACAACCCAATATTCATTGTAAATGCCGTCAAATGGACTAATAAAGAAAGTAAAATAGATCTTATTGCAACTTTGTCTAAAGTATGTTTTTAAATGCAAACTGCAAACATAGCCGAAATCTCGAATGGAATAGGACGAGATGGGTTCGAACAGATGGAATTAAGTGACATTCAGGAATTGCTTGAATTGCAAGATGAAGATCAGACTGAAACCGACTTGGAGGAAATGTTAAATTCACAACCCATTAAAAAAGAGGCTTCAACAAGCACTGGAAACGTGACATTTCATTTGAAAAATCTTAGTGAAGGTTTAAGAATGGGAAATGAGCTTTGCGATTTCTTTATAAGCGTCTATGGAACGAAGTTTTATTTTTAAGAGGCAAATTGCTACTGCGACTGCTGCGTATCAGTCTGATTGAAGGAGCTATTAAAAACTGCCAAGCAAGAGAAAGTTACAAAATTCTTCAAACCATTGCCTAAGCCTTAAGATAATTAATCAAAATGTTCAAAATCTCCAATTAATTTTTATTTTTATTTTGTCACCTAGGAACGATCCCCTATAATCCCATATAAAGGAAACTCCACCCAAACATTTAAAAAATTTTAAATCCATTGGCATTTACAATTGCCAATGGATTTTTAAACTCACTTTTTAAACTTACGTTCTCGCTTGACTTTTACATTCCATCATGGTAATGCGTTTTTCGCATCTTTTGTTTCATTTACATTTTTAACCTTGTACGTATTTGAACTTTTATTTTTGGTGTTTGTATATTGATAACTTTTTGCTTTTATTTTTTTTTAACATGTGCATTAGCATTTTTTATTTTTTTAGAGTGGTTTTGTAATTTGGTCTATAAATTTACCATTTGCTTGGCGCAACATGATCAAATATGGTTTTTGCGCCAAAAAGTCCTAACTAACCAACCAATCGATGAAATATTCTACAAAACATATATTTGGATTTTGAAATGTGAAAAAAAAAAAAAAATAGGACCAGAACAACGCATTTTTCTATAGTTGTTGGCGTAGAAATGGTGTTAAATTATTAGCGATTTTTTTTTTTTTCCATTCTTCTTAATTTTCTTTCTTACTTGATATTTTTCTCTGATTTTGGAAAACATGCGCTTACTTTTATCAAGACTGGATGAATGCATTTTACGTGGCACAAGATTCAGATGCTTCATTTTATTTATTACTGCCATATCGTATCATAATTTTAATCGAAGAGCAAACGTGTACAAATTGCAGAATTCTATAAACTCAACCACGAAGTAAAAATCCAATCATAGGTTTTATTTAATTGCTTATAAGCTTGTATTTTCTTAGGTCCTGAAATATATCGATCTGAACTTATCTCTATGCGGAAGGAATACTAAATTGTTTCCTGCGAAGATAAAAATTAGAAGCTTAAGAGGCTTACGAAGATAGAAAATTTAATTTAAAAGGCAATTATTTCGCAAATTCTAAAATTCTTCCAATTTCAAATACTAGAATAAAGAGATTTTAAAAGGCGTAGAATATATAAACAAAATTTGTTCCATTGAATTAAATCAGATATATTCTGTGTTTTGTCCTTTTAAGTATGTAATTGTGTTTAGTTTTCTCATCTAAGCTTGCTGAAATAGATTATTCTTGCAAAATTATTTATTAGTTGTTCTTCTCCTTTTGCTTTACGATATTAATTTAAAATTTGATTTATCATATTCAATGGGATTTGTTTCATTGTGAGAGTGATAATAATTTTAAAAAATGGAAATTTGTTTCTTTTCATTTCACTCAAATTACTGTGAAACTTCCTTATTGAACAAATAAAATGTTTTGAATTGATTAATTTTAGAAAATCAGATAAGTGTTTGAGACATGGTATTTTATTTTCATCTTGAAATCTTTTTCCTTTTAATCTAATATTAATTCACATCAAATGTACCTTTCAATTTTCTCTCTCTTTATTTAGGGGGCCGCGGTGGCCTGGTGGTAAGGTCTCGGCTTCGGAACCGGAGGGTTTCAGGTTCGAGACTCGATTACACCGGAGAACCGTCGTGTGAGGGGGTTTCTTGCAAGTTAAATTTGTCGGGCCAAACGTCCTCCCGCTGGTGTGGTGTGGTGTGGTGTGGAGAGGGGGGTGCCAGTTCAGGTTCGTCCTCGTCATCTGATCTTGGTTCAAAATTACGAGGACCGTTCCAAAATATCCCTCGTGTTGCTTTAAAACGGGACGTTAATGTAACTAAACCAAACCAAACTCTCTTTACTTTGTCGTATAGAAAAAGTATGATTATCATTGGAAAAATTCCCTTTCGAAATGTTTGGCGGAAAACGAAATCTGCTTTTGATAAATCATAATTTTTTAGATAAATCATAAATTTTTTGTGACAAAAAAAATCATATTTTTGAGAAAATATAAAATATTTTGCTGAAAAGAGTATCAAAATATTTTGATTCATTGATTTTCCTTTTATCACTTATTAATTATATATTTTGCTTCGATATCCGAGATTCTTCCTTATTTTAATGATAAATGAATTTATATTTTAAAAAATGCAGTTGTGCATAGTAGCTTTTTCTGAAATCGCTTATCGCTTTTCTACGCCAGAGTAACCGACATTCACACTTTTCATCGTTTTTTCAAACTTCTGTTAGTGAAGTTTTTCATCCTGCACCTCATTATCAGTATCTGAATTTTCAATGAAATGCTTTTTCTCTCGAATAAAATAGTCGAAATAAGAATGAAAAAAAAAAATGAGCTTTATTTCCTTAACTGTTGCGCATGTGCATTCGTTGAATAATCTATTCTCAGATATAAAATATTTTCATATTAGAATTCAAATCATAATTCGAGACACATAATCTACGAAGAGTTCAAATATTCTATGTATTCGGAGTTAAATCGGTATGATAGCTTATTTCCGTTATCGCGGGTTAGGTTAGGTTATTTAGGTTTTTCGGCACAAAAGTCAAATCTGGCCACTCAAATGGTGTGATAAATCAAATCTGTATAAAAGGTAAAATTTATATATAAGAAATAAAATTTTGAAAAACAACATATGTATTAAAATTGTTACTTTAAGAATAGAAGACTTTTCATATTTTCAAAAAAAGTGACAAAGACAAAAATTTAAAAAATTGAGATATCGAGATTAAATAGAATGTAAAGAAGGAAAAAAAAAAAAAAAAAAACAAAACGGGGGTTGGATCTATTTGGGCAATGAAATATAAGATTAAACTATTTAGGATCTAGAAGTTATATCTTAAAATTTTTTATTAATTTTTTTAGATTTGTAGTTTGAATTCTTTTACTTTCTAAGCAAATAAGTTAACTGCCAGTTCGCAGTGTTTGTAGCAGAATTTTCTGCCGTGAAAAACAATAGTGGAATTCTGTAATGAACCCGGATATTGCTTACCAATGACCTGTTTGCGATATGAATAAAGAACTTTTATAGAGTATTTCATAACACTCATTTAAATGAACTAAGACATTGATAATGAAGTAGGAAAAATGGCAGGAAGTAGAGGACAAAAGTACTCCATCAGGTTGGTGATCCAGTTTCAACTTTTTATCAGTTTGAAAGGGAAGTTTAACACTTTGCTGACACTTCTTTCGATAATGAAGTGTGTTGAAATCGGAAGAAGACATTTGCTGTTGCATTTGCGTGTTTTATCGAAGTAAACTTACAAGATTTTTCAAACAAGGAACGTTCGAAACCCCCTCTTAACACTTTGCTGTCCGGTGACTAGTTAACTCGTCATTGCACTTGCATTATCTGTTTTAATTTATGATACGCAGAGCGATATAGAATATTGCAAAAATTTGTAGTATCGTATTTAGCCATGTCCAATTCTAGTATAATTGATTTTTTTCCCGTTTTGATTTTTTTAGGGGTGTGGGAGAATTAATTTGATAGTTTCCAACCCACAGAATTCTGCGGTTTAATCTAACTTTCGATTCGGAAAGTTAGATTAATTATAGTTAGTTTAGAAAGTTAGATTAGAAAGTTAGATTAATATAACCTTAGTTATATTAACGTCCCGTTGTAAAGCAACACTAGGGCTGTTTGGGGACAATCCTTGTCAACTTGAATCGCGGTCAGATGACGAAGATGACACCCGAACTAGCACCCCTTTCTCCACACCACACCAGATGGCCTGATAGATTTAATTTGCAACAGACTGGTTTAAGCGATGGTTATTTTGTAGAAACGGGTCTCGAACCTGAAGCCATCCGATTCCAACTCCGAGACCTTACCACCAGGCCACCGAGGCCTCTTAGACTTTGGGAAAGAGGGTGAACTTTCTAGGAGGACCTGGAATATTCCAGACAAATATTAACACTTTGCTGACCAGTGATGTCATGATAGCGACCATCGTTAATGAGACCCAGCAATTCCTCCACTGTGACATTCCAGTTGGACGCGTTTCCCGCGTCTTCGGGTCGAATGTCGCGTCCACGGAGGAAGGGAAGGAAATGCAATTTAGTTCGAGTCGGGCCACATCTCACCCGAAAGTATTCATCTTCCTCGAAAATGTAAGGGACGGCCATTAGAGTGGAACTAGGCACAGGCATGAATTTAATTAGCCGGTAATTGGTGCAAATAAATTTGCCACTTCGCCGGTAATTATCAAGCTATCGCGCCGTAGCATATCAATTCTTTCTCCTTGAAAGCTCTGGAGGGTTAATTAGGTATGCTAGCGAGGAAAAGGGTATATATTTTTTCAATTGAATCTTCGTTGATCATTAGTTTCATAATAATTTTACAAAATAGTCTATTTTCACCTGAAATGTAAAACTTTTCCTACTGTTAACGACCGTACATTTATATTTTCTCGTATGTAATAAAGAA
Source organism: Argiope trifasciata (assembly GCA_026543055.1). Classification (NCBI taxonomy): domain Eukaryota; kingdom Metazoa; phylum Arthropoda; class Arachnida; order Araneae; family Araneidae; genus Argiope; species Argiope trifasciata. The sequence goes on along the minus strand of JAPMOQ010005355.1, from coordinate 561,077 downwards.
AGAGAAAAAATTGCAATCGTAAAAAAAAGTCATAGTTCAGAACTTCTACATCCCAAGACATCGTAGCGGGAAATAAAAGTTTCATAATAATTTTCAAAAGAATACATTTTTACCTGAATTGTAAAGCTTTTCCTACTGCTACGACCGTATTTTATATTTTCTCGTATATAATACAGAAAGTGAAAGCATTGCAACCGTAAAAAAGTCGTTCAGAACTTCGGCATCCAAGACATCGTATTGGGAAATATAAAAGTTAACAGAAACCAGCACACTTCAATAATGGAATTTTGCATAGTAATCCTTAAATTGCTATTAAATCAATCTTGTCTAGTTGCTTATGAACATAAAAACTATTACTGAAAATGAAAGAAACTTGTTTCTTATGGCACTTGCCATTGACCAAGCCTAAGAAAGAGATTTATGCCGACAAGATGCGTATCGCGTTTTTAGTAGCGTCAAATAGGGCAAAGACTACAACTTTGCCATTGCGTCAAATAGG
>JAPMOQ010005355.1:541664-556680 GCA_026543055.1 Argiope trifasciata | reverse complement strand
TTGAACAATTAGTGCTCGTTTAGAATTCTACTTTTGAACAATTAGTGTTCATTTAGAATTCTTCTAAAGTGTTTCGGTAACAGTTCTTTGTTAGTATTTTTGTTCTTGAACAGTGAATATTGTTATAAATTTGCGCAATTAAAAGAGCTAAATTTTTATAAACTTTAAAATGACGTAAAAATAAGATCATATTTTTGGGTATACAGCGATGAGCCAACGAAAGCTTCCTTAATTTTTAATTAATTTAAGTAATTTTCGAACGTAAAATCGTATGCAATAAAAATAAAAATCAACAAGCATGTAAAGTTTGCGAGCTAGTTCTTTAAGAGGAGATGTGATATCTGTATAGCCTCCATAACTCTTATATTAAATAGATCACATCTTTTAAAAATAATTTTATTGATATAATGAAAAACTGATTTCATTATAATCGGATTCAACTGTTTAGCCTTTAATTATTTATTAAAAATGGAATCAAAATCAATTTTTCTGAATTTCCTTACCAGATGGGGCATATGTAAGAGAAAAATTTAATTAAATGAAAATAACACAAATTCATTAAATAACTTATCGTTTTAATAGTACATTATATCGGAAAGATAGGAATATACAAAATTTCCAGATTCAAAAACATCAAAAATCGATTCGGAAATAATATTTCAATAAACACACATACTTCAAATTGCATAAAATTTTGCATGCGTATATAACAGTTCTATATTAATTCACCAAATCATATTGAATAGACGATAATATTAGCATAAGAAATTTAATATCAAAACCCAGCAATTACAAAAAAAAAAATTACAGTACCATATGTCCCCTCCCCCTCAGCTTAAATATAATGGAAAAGTCACGCAGATAATGCCCCTCACTCTTTAATTGATTCTTTTGAAATTTAAAGTGGAACCATTCTACGGTTGCAGTCGCAGCAGCCACGTCATTCGATGCTGCTGATATCCCGAATTCCAGTTTGCTTCTGCGATCGGTATCTGCGCGTAATTCGACCCCTCCTACCCTCCCGTGGGAGGTCCCCGTGCAAGTTACAAATTGGCAGAGAGCGTTCGTTGCCGGTTTCGCAGCATCGCATACAGAAGGAGATTGGAGAGAGAGATCTATTTCCCGCACTCTATTCTGGTCGGTCAAGTTCGCGTGGGCAGACGCTACTTGTTCCTGATGCGTGACGCGTCAGGCAAAATGGGCTTCGCAATCTTTATGGGCCACACGAAGAGGTAACAATTGTTGGTGAAGATGAAACGAAATGTGCCGAGATCCAAGATACGTTTGTGTCACACTTCCGTATTTTGAGGTTTCTTGCACTTGCCATAGTGCTGGTTTCGGAAACAGAATAAACCCTTCTCATCAAACGGTGTTTTTTTTTTTTATCAGAGTGCTACAAAAATTAAATACTTTTAAGCACTTTTTAAGCATATTAGCCAAAAAAAAAAAAAAAAAAAAAAAATTAAGCAACTTTGTTCATGTTGGCATACATGAATCTGCGTATTTTCTAATCCTAGGTTATTTTCTGTTTTATTATAATGTATAATTTTTATTGAAATTTTTTTTTAAAAAAATTCTTTTTATCGCATGATTTTCAATCAGGGTGTGTAGTGAGAGAGTGCTACAAAAATTAAGTACTTTTAAGCACCACAGCCAAAAAAAATCAAGCACCTTTGTACATGTACGCATACGTAAATTTGGGTATTTTCTAATCCTAGATTATTTTCTGTTTCATAATAATGCTTTCTTATCGAAAAAAAAAAAAATTAAAAATAATTTTAATGGATATTTTTAAGTTATAATATTTTTATATTTTTGTCAAGTAAAATGATCTACAGTTTGGATGTTGTCTGTGTGACTCAGGACAGTCGCATACGGCAGTTATCAAATAGAGAAAGAAAAATTTAAGGTTCCGTCTGCTTTGGATTCAGCTTTTCCCTCTCATGTTCACAAAGGAATTATAGTCATTGCAAATCGGGATAAACATTTTGAATTGCACTATGTATTATCTATTGTTTGCATACTTTAACACGTTGACTGCCACTACGAGATAACTCGTAGATTGCATTCTTTTCTAGAACCAAACCATCTATGTTATTAGATGACACTTTCTCTACTACAGTTAAAAGAAAGCAAAGAAGGGGGCATATCATTAGATAGATGGTCCTGATTACAAGCGAGGATAGTGGCAGTGAATGTGTTATTGGTATAAATCATGCTAGACAGTACTCGTTTGTGTAAATCCCACAATCAACTGAAAACGCTCATAAGCAGAATTTCATGTACATACATATGCGAATCTGGGAAAAGGCAACGACAGCATTTATGTAAAATGCACTTATTAATATTTAAAAGCACAAAACGCAACTGAGCAAACATTTAAGACATGAGCTGTACGTCTTACAGTCTCAGGATCGAACTCTCATCTGCCACAATGGCGGAGAAGCATATTGTGATTAATCATGCGACATGGCCAACATGGCGCCATACAGGATGTGATCCGAGTTGACAGATTTTAAGCAATGCCCACATACAAGAGATTCTACAAGTACACGATTTTGACCTTATTTGTTGATTTGGGAACGCACAACTCAGTTTAAATAGCCTCAGCCATCAGTCCCACAACGACCAATTCTTTTCCAATACAACCACAAAGAGTGAAATGTGCCATAAGCTCCTCGATCTACTTACTACAGCAAGCTCCAATGCTGGCTGAGAGTTTTGAATGCGATGCAATTGTGGGGATCTCCCAATAAATGCATGAAATAACGTCAATGGAGACAGATTGGTTGTCGGCGCTTCAGCACCTGGGGATTCCTTTGTTAAGTCTAATGGGGATAGCAAAGCTGAAGATGGGAGAGGGATGGTGAACGCTGCACTCCCCTATCCGCGTACAAGAGAAATTCATCTGGAAGGAGGGGGAAGGGAGAAAAAGTTACTGTGTGCAGATGAAGTGGAATGGGTGAAAGGTAGTAGGGTTTGTGAAAACCCTTTTGAAGGAGGGTGTTTCAGCAACCCTGGATTCAAATTGCCAGGGAAGAATGCTCTTCATTTAACGGTATTGTGAACCGATTTCAATGGAGACGATCAACACTGCGGCTGCTTATCGAAGTCGTTGTAAGGCCCCTCATTCATCAGTTTCGACAAGTGGAGAAATTTATGAGTTTTTAAAAGCCCCGGAATGAGATGGGAGGTTGGGATTGAAAAAAAAAAAGCATTCTTCAAGAAGTGGAAGGGAGGGAAAACGAAGAAAAAGTATTGTTATCTCAACATAACTATTTTTCTAAAGCACCTTTTAAGTTATTTTCAAATAAATAAAAAAAGTTTAATCGATATTTCTATAAGATGATTAATTATATTTAATGTCATACAAACGACAATCTAGATCCTATAAAAAAATCGGATACAAATAGAAGAAAGAGTTTTTAAATATTCTCATGAAAAAAGCGAAAGAAAATAAGGATAAGAAAAAGTAGCACAATATAAAAGAATAATGGAATTGTTATTTCAACAAAGTAATGGCCTGTCATCCTGGCTTAGAGGTAGAGTGTCTTCCTAGTGTTCTGGAAGTCCCGGTTCGGGAATAGTTATTCTGCGTTCTGAGTAGTGTGAATGTCCCTCCTTCCCGTAAAAAGGAGTTGTTCCAACGAATGTGAAGCATGAAGTAGCTAAGTCGTACTTTTGGCCCTAGTTGGCGCTACTGAAAAACAAGGGACGCTAATATAGGCTTAAAATCACTGACAGCGATCAGTGGGCTTGTCAAATGGCAAGTGCCATGGGAAACAGCAACAACAAAATAATGGCGTCTCCCAACCAAATAACTGAGCGGTTAGTTTATCGTAGTTCAACAAAAAGTTTAAATCATCTATGTCATAATTCGATGCAATAATTGCGTAGGCTGGTCAAATGCAAAATAAAATGAGTCGTTACAGACCTAGTTAGTAAAGATAGCTGAATCGATAACAAAACTATGATTTTGGATATTTATTCCATTTTAGACAGATAATTTTTCCCAAAAATGTCAATGATTCAACGACAGTAAATTTTGCCGAAAATATTTTGAAAGTGCAATTTTTGAGATAAGTTTTAGAGCAATTTCCGCTCTGACAGTACTTATCTTCTTTGGCAACCTAAGTAAAGAATCATCGGTGAAAAATTCCAGATTATAGACGTTGCCGCAGATGCTTCTAGTTATCAGGTTTGAATCGTAGACTTTTCTGTCTTATCTAAACATTGAAGTGATAAATAAGCTTTTACAGGTACAGAGTCATTATTCCGTGCTATTGCGTGTGCTCTATTATCAGCAGTGCTATGTTAGTACAGCAAAGTCCGGCTTTTTAAAAAATAAGCCTTATCAGGCAGCCACACCTGTGGCGCTTGCGGTTTAACAGAAATGTTTTGAAAATATGTCTGCTGCTAAATTTTGTCTAATATCTCTTCAGCAACATTCTTTGTTTATACCTGAAGTAATTGATATTCCAGACTCAGAATTAGTCGTAAGATTTTTATTTGCTGTTTCTTAAACTCAAAGTGGAAAAATCTAAGATAAAAAAAATAATTTAGCATTTTTTTTAATGCAAACTGTTTCAACAGGAAAATTGCATGGCATTTGTATTGAATCATTGAGTCTTTACAGTTTTACTAAATATTTTTGCATTTAAGTGAGAGCCTCCCTTTTTTAACATTATGAACAATTTAATTTTGGACAAAATAAGTCATTGAATTGTTCATTTTTAACAAATTATTTTAAGTTCATCTTTTTTACTTGATTACCTTGGGAAAATTTAGTTTCATCTAATGTAGCATTGCCGGCGTCCTGACATAGGGTAGCGTGTCTTCCCCATGATCTGGGCGTAACTGGTTTGAGTTCCGGTTCGGGCATGGTTGTTCTATGTTCTACCTGTGAGTTGTGTGAATGAGCCCCCTATAAGTCATACTCTGGACTCTAGTTGGCAGTACTGGAAAAACAAGGGACGCTGACTTCGACTTAAATCGATGACAATATCTGTCAGCGGGCTTGTAAAGGGCCATAAGTCACAACAACAAGTGTGGCATTCTTACGCAATATGTGTCCCGGAATCTTGTACAATATTATAAAGCTTCGATGTTTATAGATATTATACTAATTAATTGAAACATAAGAACCTGATAAATTACAGTTGATTAAGAGTTCATACTCTTATCATTTGCTTGAGAAACCCATTATGTTATTTGGCTAAAGTGTTTTAATCATCTTACTTGTGACCCCCTCACACCAGAGCGGATCTAGGCAATTGCCTAGTTTACCTGTTTTAAAAAGATTTATCAATATCTATAAGATGAACTTTCTCATTGAGTACTGAAACGGCACAAAAGCAAATTAGACAAATATATAAGAATAAAAACTAGCTCCAAAACTTTTATCTCCGAAAAGCAGTCGAAGAGTGGATCACCCGCTCAGCATTATTGGCAGTCTTTCCCCAGAGAAGAGCCAACAAAAAGCGAAACTTTGAAAGCAAACATCGCCGACAAAAAAAGAAACGAATCCGCGTGACAAACCCGTCATGTTTGACATGGAAACAAGCGGGAAGTTTCCTCTCACCTCAGAACATGAACTGTCAAAACTGACGCTCGGCAAACGGCGGAGTTCCGTCAGTGTATAAACTCCTCACCAGCGTGTTTAGAGGTCGAGGTAGATATTATTTTCTACCGCCAGATATTTACTCTGACGGTACTTTCACACCTAACACAAACGGCCAAGGGACTATTTGGGGGGAAATATACGAGGTACGCGGGGATTCAAAAGGATATTATATTGTCACGTAGATAGAACTCTATAAGACACAGGAAGTAGAGTTAAATCAATTTATTTGCTCCACTCTGAGCTAAGAACTCTGTGACTGAGAGATCTTCAGCTTTTATACAAGTAGGGGAAGTTCCAGAATACCTTTCTGGAGACAGTAAGAAAAGTCCAGCGTACTTATCTGGTAAATGAAAGAAAGGTCCAGAATCGTCTGAAATACGAAATAAAGGAAAAATAAACAAATTTTAAGTCTACTGGGATTCGAACACATGATCTCCTGACTATGAGTCTAGCGTCATACCCATTCAGCTATGCAGACTCGGCAGTGCTTTCGTTTCATTGCGGCAATATCGACAGAATCTTATAGTTCACATATGTGAAGATCATAATTGCCAAGCAATAATAAGTCCAGATGATATTTTTGAATTTAATGGATGATAATGAAGTTAGGTTAATGGTGAACAAATGGTGATGACTCATTTACAGGATGGAATGGATAATCAAGTTCGTCTTTTAGAAATACGCCATAATTTCGTCTTCGTCTATTTTAGTACGTCGTAATCAACTTGCCTCGTCCAGGCATGAACTTCAACTTGCTCACATTTTCCCCACCAGAGAGCTGCTTAGTGGCAGGAAGTGAGAACACAGGCGTCGACCAATGGCGTTAAGTGATATACATGGCCTCACATATGGGACTACACATAGTTCCTAGTGAAGCACGGATCTTGAACATTCTTCTTCAAACTTCTGAAGTGAATGAATGGCATTTTCTTAATCGCTAGTGAGCCACTTGCTTATTTTAAGAAAGGGGCAATAACTATAGGAATCACATGAGGAAGAAATCAGGGCTGGTCGGAAGACAACATTTCATCAAAATTCAGAGATTAAACGGCATAGTGGCAAATGGTTGTCCTGCGGAGAGCTGGCGCCTTTGCGCTCTTTTTGAAGTTGAAATTCAGAAAGCAAAGGTCAAAGTTCAGAATTGTACAACGTATTGTAAAATTCAGTGTAAACTGTTCCTGGTCAACACAACCAAGAGACGAAAAGAGTTTCTTCATTAATAAAACAGCTAAACGTTTTTCTGGTCTTCATGACAAAGTGAATGTTTCGTAGACAGAAGGGGGAAGGGGATTGAATCTCCTCAACTCTATGACCTACAGCTCGTTTTATAATACCGGCACCTATCACTTTTGAATGATTTTATGCTAAACAGATTCAATAATTATCCTACTACGTTAACACTTTTTTTGACAAGGAATTTTACACTGAAATTATGTCACCGGCTATCAGTTTGTAATTGAATATGGGTGTAAAAGGTTCTAAATAAACTCCAATAAATTTTATTTATACTGAATGAAAAGACATTAAACTTGACATATTTTTATATAACTTAATATTTTTTTAGTATGATAAACTGTATGGCAATCACCTGCGTGTAAAGATGCACAATTTTGAAGAGCATACTCCACACCTTCTAGTTGGATTTGTTTTTACGCCAGTGATTTTTTGTCAAGCCAGACAAAGTATCCGCGTATAATTCATTCATTCATTGAAAAGTTCTTCGCCAATACTTTCAGCCATGGTTGAATTTTTGGAATTATACTAAAACTGTGATAAAACCTAAATACCAAGAAAAGTATTTTTTTTTGTTACAAAGCGGACACGACTAAACACCATACGGCAATTTTTGCAATATTCTATATTACCATGGGTGTCAAATTAAAATAGATAATGCAACTGCAATGACGAGGTAACTCGTCACCGGTGCAACGTTTGGATATGAAAACTCGTCACAGGACAGCAAAGTCTTAAGGGGGGGGAGCATGACCATGTGTTGCATCATACATTAGAAGAACATGATTATTTGCTATATTATCTATTAAAAGAGTATGATTTCTAATAGCAGAAGTTTTTACATTAGTCCTGGAAAGATAGTAATGGTGACATTCTTGCTTTTATCGAATTCTACAGTATTAAGGAGTAAAAACAAATGTATAGGAAAAAAAGATGCCAAATTAGAAAGACACTAAATAAAATTACGACATTTATTACTTATTGTTTTAATTAAATGACAAGCAAAAGACGATAGAGCATTTGTCTAAGATTAGAGCATATATACAGTATAAAAATAATATTTCTGTTTGATATAAACATTCAGATGAAAATCGGATAAAAACAAATTGCAAATTGAAATGCTAACAAAGAGTCGAAAAATTCATCAAAAAAGTGTGATAGTTTTTCAATTTCATACTTTCCTTTCTTTTCATAAAATTTTGCTATCAAAGCAAAGGCACTTTGCATTTTATTCAAATTCGGATTTCTGGAATAAAACCAAACTTTTGAATCTTACCGGCGCGAACACAGAAGAAAGGTCCTCTTTTTTTTTGGAAAATAAAAACCGTCCTTTAAATTAAATCCGTCCTTCTTCCTCGTCTGAAATCGAATTAAATGCATACAAGTAATAAAAGCCACCAAATTGGAGAAAAAAAATTTATGAATTACGGCAGGGAGACAGTTTGTTGGCAAGTCGAGTTGTCTGCATGAAGTCCGAATTAGAAGAAAAGGGAAAGAAGGGGTGGGGGTGGTACATGCGATGTTCATTTCCTCTTTTGTGAAATTGTTAAAAAAGCACTTTAAAGAGAGCTTTAAGAGAATTCTTTTAGCTGTTTTACTTTTCAGCACAAGACTAAACAGATATAAGTGTAGGCGGGTGGTATAAATGGGAAAGCCCTTTTTCTCTTCCTACCCCCGGGGTGTTTTTAAAGAATTTATTCGTGGCAACAAATTAGCAATCTTTAAAAATAAAAATGAATGTATGTCTCTTATATTTTCCTAAACCGTTCATCCGATTGCGATGAAACTTGGTCATCTCTATCGTCTTGAATTCTACTAAGTTTTATAACAAATGTCTATTTTTTACTAATGCTGAAATCGTATGTCTATGATGGAACTTATTTTAGGACTCGCTTCTCAATTTTGCTCTACTATCTAGACGATAGCTCCTGGGTTGATATGCAGTCGCTAACCATCTCATGCAGTCGCTAACCATTTCATACACCAAAGGGACGATGTTGGCCAGCGTAGTCAGTATTCATGTCTACTATGTTCACATACTTGGTGAATCCTTAGTATTAAATAGTTAGGAATTCTGAGCTTCCGAATTCAATATTTCACCTCTACACCACTTCAGCTCTGCAACAAGTGAAGCTTTCTTATTGCCAGTTTCAAAATCTGTGTTCAAAATAGATTGGTCCTTTTTCGGACACCCTGTATCGGCTCTTATTACCACCGATTCAATTCGATGAAGCGAAAAAAAAAAAAAAAAACGACATCTAAGGCACATCAGCCAACTGAGGAAAAGGAGAAGTAAATACATTCACATCAGACAATACCATTGTGTACAAAAATGGAGAACAGACACAGAAAGAAAAGGGACATGTCAGGTTAAAGGTTATGGCAACAGAGAATCTCAACGATAAATATGTTCCAAATCCTCCCTTCACTGTCAATCACAGGCTAAAAGAATGGGTGGTTTAAGCTTTCATCTTTTAGGTATTGTTAGCGGCCTACTTTATTTAGGATAGGCTTTCCTTTCGACAAAGTATTGTGCATTAAATTGTACATGTTTGTATACTGTACAGCCAAAGAATCGCTGGAATGACTTTTGAACCTATCTCGTGACAAAGGAAGATGATCAAAACTGGATAACTGAAGTGTTTCAAGATAATTGAAGTTATGGGTGCACGGCATTTTTTCATTTCCCTTTTCGATTTAATTAATGTATGTCTTGTATGTCAATATATGTCTGATGAAATGATCAATATATGTTTGACATCAAATTCTTCATTACATGTACAGTCAGATTTGCAATTAAACAGTTATGATTTTAAATAAACTGAAATTTATTACGTTGTTCGGAATGAATTTGATTTTTTGGTGAAATCGAAAGAAGATTTAATTATGCATTCACAATTTCGGTAACTTTACCATCTTCCCGGTAGGTACCATTATTCCATGCTCTGAAAAACTTCTGACCTTTGCTAGCATAAAAATTATTCAAGTTAATTTTGACGTTTTTATTTGAAGCAAGGATTTCACCAATTAGAACAAATGCTTTGAAAAGAAATAATCTGAAGGTTCCAGATTTATATTATACGATGGATGCAGTAATACAATGAATGCAGTCATCCAAGCTATAAAAGCCTTTAGCAAGTTGCCAACTTTGTACGAGGTTTTACATCATTTTGGTAGAACAATTTTTTTCTTGAACAATTTTGTCTTTTTCTATCGAGTTAGTAAAACTTTAGAAATTGAGGCTAGGGGTCTTCAAACCACGAAGGATCAACGTTTGAATGAAAATCAAATACATAGCAGGAAAAAAAAACAAAAACCCTTGTTTGAATCTCTTCCTAAAATTGACTCCCCCCCCCCCCCCCAAAAAAAATTTTATGGACGCAATATTTAAAAAAAATATTTTTTTCTTTAGTTTCCAATTTATTCTATTTTTAATACAATATAACTGATTTATTTCTAGTTGGAGAGCTTCATTTGTGTTTTAGATATAGCGATATTGTCACACTCTAATGTCTTTTTCTTAATAAGTTTCTTTCATAAATATCATTTTTTAACTTTATGATTTATATTTACTTACTAACTGGCTACCAGTTAGTAAGTAAATAAAATCATAAAGATAATACCAGCCAAAGTTAATACCGCCGGGTACCAGTTAGTAATTATATTTTTCATATATCAGTAGATTTTCACCAGTAGATTTTATATACTGGTTAATTCTTCCCTTCGATATCGCAATATGGCCAAGAGAAGTGAAGTTTCAGAAATTGAAAATCACTTTGCAGAAAGCTTTTGAATATTTTAAAAGAAGTTTCGAATATATTTTTTTTCCCTGGAACATTTAATCAAGTGGTTCAGTCAGTTGCGAAATTCTTCGTCTACTGCAAAAGTTCGTAAGAAAAGCCAGGGATAAAAAAAATAAAAAGGGAGCAATACGTGTGCGGAGGCGCCCAGATTAATAATTTCATAAGAACCGGAATCTCCCCAGGGGGTCTAAATTTCATTCTTCTAGTCGAAAAAATAATTTCCGGAACGGAAACTTGCGGACTGCTAAAAAACGCTTCATGCGTCTCCTTAAAACGAAAAAAAAAAAAAAAAAAGGCGGGAAAGGTTGGGGGGGGGGGGCAGGTAGTTTCTTTCGTAAACAGGAAGCGTGGTTTGAGTTTCGGGATAAAAACAGGAAAAAATGTTATAAGGAGAGAGAGAGAGATAAAAAAAGAATCAATAGCAGACGAAAAAGTAATTTTTGCACGAACACGCGATTCCAGTTTTTCCCCCTCTCCCCCCTTCTAACTCCTCGTCAATTCCCATCCATCATAGGCTACTGACAAGCGTCGATCAAAGTAAATCCCGTTTCGGCTTTGTTATTTTGGTTTGGTATTTTTTTCCCTCACTTTTGGACACTCCCTTCTTTTAAACAATTGCAAATGGAGCATGGAACACTGTTTGGAACAATCAGAGGCAGTTGTGCTTTTTAAAAGGAAGTACTAATGATTTATTTTAAGCATACATTTAATAACACGTTCAGCCTATTCGGATTAAAAAAATTACAAAAAACGCTTTGGAATTTTAGTAGGAAGAATGTTTATTGAGGTTCAATTAAAAAATATTAAAAAAAAGAATATTCATAATTAGAAGTAATCAATTAAAAATCTTTTTAAGTCGTTAATCCGTAATTCGTCATAAAAAATTTTGGGTTCTTTCTAGCAATTTTCGAAAGAAAAAAAAAGTTTATTATTGGCGACACTTGCATGGAATTAAATTATACTTGCGGTTCAAAGTCTTTAAATCTTTCTTAATACCTTACTTCGAGCTGTCATTTCTCCGAAATGTTGACACTGCGATTAATAATATATTAATTGATTAATCTATTGATTAATCTGATTAATATATAATTATCTATTATATATCAATATATTGCGATATTAATTCAATTTTTATTGGCTATTTTATGTTGTTACTTTTGGCGCCTAACAAGTCGGCCGACAGTTATCTGTCAGCGATTTAAGCCAAAATGAGTCTTTTTCAGTACCGCCAACTAGGGCCAAGAGTACGACTTAGCTACTTCATGCTTCACATTCGCTTGCACCACCCCTTTTTACAGGGGGTCACATTCACATACCTCACAGATATAACATAACAGAAGAACAAACATCCTCGAACCGGCACGCTTAGAACAGGGGGAGATGATTTACCCCTATGCCAAGTCAGAGGGCGGTTACATTCATACTGTTGTGAATATTCACTTTAAAATATGCATAAAAGCTTTGCTTTGAATTTATTACATATTTTAAAACGAAATAAATGCAATATTTTGAATTACTTATGTGGTAGTCATTGGCATAAAATATTCTGGGACTTGCTTAAAATCTCTACTCGGATCACATCCTTTATGGCACCATGTTTGCCATATCGCAGGATTAATCACATGATGCTTCGCCGCCATTGTGACAGACGAGAGTTCGACGCTAAGACTGCAAGACGTACAGCTCACGCTCTGTATCTTTTTCTGTGTTAAATGTTTGTTTAGCTGTGTTTTGTCCTGTTAAATATTAATAAATATATTTTACATAAATGTTGACCGTTGCCTTTCCCCACAATATTTTACTTTTGACCTGGAAGTTACACAAATTTAGATTTGGAAAATGTAAGCATGGTAGAAAAGAAACTTTCAATCGCATAAAATGAAAACCATTTAATTCTTTTTTCATAATAAAACGTTTTTAGAATGTGCTCCATATTTCACCTTATTATGAATGAGTAGCTTTAATGGAATTTTGGAGAATGGTGCTGCCTAACATAGAATGAGACTTAAGATGGATTTACGAATTTACAATTATGAATCCTGCATTAAAAACCGATATAAGATAATTTTTATAAGTTTTTAATAACTTGTTTTACCTTATTATTTTAAACACAGTATCCATATATTACGGTATCCAACTACGTTCAAAGGAAATTTTTTGAAAAATTGGATTCCTTAGAAACTATGATTTTTAGATGCATTGTCAATAATAAACACTATAAATACAAAAACAATTATTTGAAAATATAATATATGAGCAATGGGAACATTTATAAGAAATTTTGATGAAATTTAGACAAGAATGGTTGACACTATACAAAATTGTAATAAAGCAATCCTGTTTTTCTTTGCACACAAGTTATAGAATATAATGACGAATGAAATGAACCACATTATAAGGAAGATTTTGAGATGCAAAGTGATGGGTAAAAATATACATATATATATGCATTTTTCCCCATAAATTTACAACTTAATTTTTCTAAAAATACCTATAAATGAGGAAGTATTTCCCCAACATAAAACCTTTGGTTCATTTCATTGCCCACTTTATTTAAAACAAGCGCTGAAATCTTTATGTAAATACCTCTGTTAGTTTGAGATATGTTAACGGTAAAAAATTTGCATGAAATTTAAAGTTTTGAAAAAACTGAAGTTAAAGGCAAATTTTAGTTGAAAAATATGTGATCCTGGATGATAAATCAGGCTTTCCTTTTCCTAAAACTGTTTTGAGAAGAGAAAAGTCTAAACTACAAGAAATAATAAGATTTAAAAAAAAAAAAAACCCCACCAATGTGATCGATAACATTGTTTTTAACGTACTCGGATACCTTAAATAAGGATTTAAAAATGCTTCGTTCAGTAGTTCATAGCGATGTACCATTTTTACTTAAACAGACGCTTCGTTGTCAGAATGGTAATGTAGTTGCAGAAAGTTGATCCCACACAGCTGAAAAGCGTTCTTTAATTAAAGTTTGGCCCCTCAGCGTGTTCTCTGAACTCATCCGAAGAAGCAGAGGACTGATGTCACGCTCAGAGACAAATGTTCCGCGACAGATGCATCGCAGATCAGTGGGCCTTGGCGCGTTTGATCGCTGTGTGCGGGAGATTCAGAGATGTTATCTCAGATCCGATTCTATCGCCAAATATCAAGTTGACAGCGAGGCTGAGGATCGCTCTTTTTATCGGTCCTGCTTTCTCGGTTCATGTTGAGATATCTGGAAATAAAAGAATTGCCAAGATCCCCTTTTCTAGCTGGCTTTCATTTTTCGTCTTCTGGTAAAAAAAAAACACTTGAACCCAAAAATAACGAGAAAGGTTTTAAAGTTTGTCTTACATTTATAACAGAAGGAATATATATATTTATTATTTGTAATTGTAATTTGTGTTTTTAATACCTTTCGTTATTTTTAATTTTTTATTCTTACACTAGCTGGTATCCGGCGCGTTGCTGCTACCGAAAAAAAATATTAAGTGCAACCAATCAATAATTTGGCAGTGTTTTGTCGAAATAGGATGAACGGTACAATTACATATAAAATACGAACAAACAGATATTCATTTTTATGCATTAGATTTGAGTATTCTTTTAGAATTATAATACTTGATGTTCTTTCAAAATGGTCATGAAAGGAACTATTTATTACATCCTCATGACTCGTTTAATATTCATTCAGAATTCTCAAATTTTAGAAAATGCGGTTAAAATAATTTCTTTCAAAAATTGATTAAACATAGAAAATATATTTATACCATAAAATCGTTCATATAGTTGAAATGATAATTTTTGAAAATTAGGATGGTTAACGATTTAATTCAGTTACTAATTTTTAAAATTTTCACCATTAGGTAATGCACTCACACAATTAAAATGTGTCAAAAAATAAGATAAATTCAGCCATTTGTTCTTAGAAAGGCATACTTTTGTTTCTTTTTTTTAAATAAAAAAAGAGAAAGGATCTTTAATTTAGACTAAATAAAATAGAATAACCTTTACGACTTCAAATTACAAATAACTTGATCACAGAAGGGAAAAAAAGTGGGGGATATTATAAGTTTTCATCAACGGGCAAATATTTTCCAAGGAAAAGTAAGTTATTCGTATAGAAATTGGTGTGAAAACCAGAACTATTTTCGTAGTCTTGTTGGGAACAAAAAATATTCAAGTATAGCGAGTTTTCAAACTTTTTACTAAATTTTAAAAATATGCTGTTAAGTAACTCGTAGTTTATGGAACAATTCTACACCGCTTATGTTTGAGGATTCGAAATGCACAAAAGGATAGGTACATGGTATTAAATTATCCTGCACGCATATTATACTACCATCCTGCATGCATATTATACTACCATCCTGCA
>JAPMOQ010005355.1:531136-541654 GCA_026543055.1 Argiope trifasciata | reverse complement strand
TACATGCATATTTTACTACCATCCTACATGCATATTTTACTACCATCATACATGCATATTTTACTACCATCATACATTCATATTATATAACATTATCTTTTCAAATTATATATCAACCATATATTTTCAAAGCAAAGGAATCGCGAAGTTTTCAATAAAATTTAAATGATTTTATTGAATGACAGTATATTTGTAAATAAATGAATTTTTAATGAATGATGGTCATTTTCAAATAAAAACTAAATTAAGTATAAGATGTATTAAGTATAATTTTATCTTGAAACTTACGACGCGTAAATGCTAAACAAACGTGAAACAAAAGTATACAAAATTTACCTTTCTCAACAATGAAGCTATTTTTTTTTCAGATGAGGAGAAGGGGGGTGGGCTAAGACCGCACGTTGAGATCTACACCAGAATCATCTATCTACTCGAAAACACAGCTTGCAATCATTTTTTACCCCTTGTCACAGCTTAATTAAGCATTCTACATGACCGGAAAGTTGAAGTTCTAAGGAGAACTTAATTTTCTCATCGCACGTCGCCTGAGTGAGCTCCGAGTAATCCTTTACCAATTAGCGCTCTCGTAATTATTAATCAATTAAAATCAAGCTCTTCGCATTTTTCAAGAAAACTTTCTTCATAAAATCCGTGAGCTCCCGAGAATCTTGTGATGAATTGGCAAACTCTACTGAACGAATTTTCATCATCCTCATTAAAGAAGATTCATTAAATAGAAATTTGTTACTCACTATTAAGAATAAAAATGAATGCGAATGTGTGCCAGTGTCGCTGCTCCACAAGCTACCATTTGATCTGGAAGTGCGCCACAGTCAGATCACTTACTATTAAGAATAAAGAATACGAATGCGTGCCAGTGTTGACGCTCCACCACAAGCTACCATTTGATCTGGAAGTGTGCCATAGTTGGATCACTTACTCACTATTAAGAATAAAAAAGAATACGAATGTGTGCCGGTATCAGCGCTGTACAAGCCACCATTTGATGTAGAAATGTGCCATAGTTACATCACTTACTCACTATTAAGAATAAAGAATGCGAATGTGGGCAAGTATCGACGCTCTACAAGCCACCTTTTGATTAAGTGTGCCATAGTTATATCACTTACTCACTATTAAGAATAAAAAAGAATGTGAATGTGGGCAAGTGTCGACGCTCTGGTTGGTTGGTTAGTTGGTTGGTTGTGTGTGGTTTATTGGCGCAAGAGCCACACCTGGCCAAATTGGGCTAAGCATATGGTAAAATTAGAACAGAAATTTAAAACATGATTTTAAAAGAAGACCTAAGTTATTGAAACCATGTGAAATGTATCGAACACATGAGTATTAAAAGAAAACGATTTTAGCGTAAGACAGATAAAAATGGGAAAATTGCTCGAAAATTTCCAATGTAAGCAAAGAGCAAATGTTATCAAATATATTGTAAAAAACTAATGGCTTTCAAGTAATTAAAAAGATTTGGATGGTGTGTTTCATCCATCAAGTTACGCAAGGTAACAGATAAGGAATTAAAATAAATTTGGCGTTAGGAATTAAAAGAAGGACACTCGATCAAAACATGCTTAACAGTAACATTGGTATGACAAGTGAAACATACGGGTGCGCTTTCTCCAAAAATGAGATGCTTATGTGTGAAACGTGTATGTCCTATACGGAGTCGAGTCAATTTGACATCGAACTCTCTTATAGGGAGGACTGGCCACAATCCAATGAAAGGTTTGATGGAATACAATTTATTATGGGTCTGCAATTCCCAACTCAGCTGCCAAGTTGAAAAAATATGTCTAATTAATGCTCTCTTTGCATCGCCATATAGCAATTCTTGTGACAAAAGAGAAGTAGCCGTTTTAGCTGCATCATCAGCCGCTTCATTACCATATATTCCCACATGACTTGGAACAAAACTAAAAAGTATGTTAAATCCTTTATTCCTGAGAGAGTGCAGAAAAGTCAGTATTTCTAAGGCAAATGAATGTAACCGATTTTCATAATGGCATAGTGCTTCTAAGGCACTCATGCTATCTGTGTATATAGTAAAATTGCGTTGATTAGAAGAGGAGATTTCCCGAAGCGCACAAATAATCGCCAAAAACTCAGCAGTAAATATAGAACTATAATTATGTAAACGATAGCTCACCGTCTTGGATGGAATAATAATGCCACAACCGACATAACCATCCGACTTCGAACCGTCTGTAAAAATTGGTGTGAAAGTTGAATATTGACAACGATGATATAGAAACAGCTGCTTGAATACTAATGACGCTGTTGTGGATTTATCAAATCCAATGAAGGGATTCAAAAAGGAAACCTGTGGCAGTCGACGCTCTACAAGCCACCTTTTGATGAAGTGTGCCATAGTTACATCCCTTTTTCACAATTAAGAACAAAAAAGAATGCGAATGTGTGCCAGTGACAGCGCTCTACAAGCCTCCGTTTGCTCTAGAAATGTGCCATAGTTAGATCGCTTTAGTTATAGAAACGTCTCGATTTGAAACATTAGAATATTTTGGGACAGATTTCGAGATTCTGAATCACGATTAGATGGTGAGAGCGACAATTGTGTGGGTACTCCCTCTTGAAACTTCAGCAACACACCTTTGGGAGGACATTTGGACAGACGGTTTTAACGTGACCAGACCTGCTTGCGTGGCGATTTGATGAAATCCAGTCCCGATGTTGATACTATTGTATTATCACACGGTAATACTCTATTGAGCTACAAGCGCATCTATGAACTGGGCTTACTGAGCAAAGAATAACTTAAAAACCCGACAGACTTAAAAATGTAGCTGAAAGCTCAAGAGGAAATATGCAGGCGTCTTTTTGCATCCCTTGCTTTTATTTTTAAAACACAAAAACACAAACTCAAAAAACAAGTTCGAAAAGAAATGAGTTATTAGGTTATCTATCTATACTTATAATAAAGCTCAATGTGTGTGTGTGTGTGTTGGCGCTCTACAGGCCAGACCGTTGTACCTACAGCTACCAAATTTGGTACATGTATACCTTGGAGGTCCGGAATGTGCACCTCGGAGCCCTTTTTTCGAATTTTTAATTAGAATTAGAATTAATTAAAATTTAAGCGAAATTTTGACGTTTTTCCGCTATAACTTCCGAAAATATTATTGCACAAGTATGATTTTTATATCAATTTAAAGATAAAAGAATTAGCTTTCTAACGGTATTAGTGTTTTTAATTTATAACGTAAGCTTCTATTTTTAAAGAATTTTTAAAGAAATATTTTAATCATGTTTTTATCACGTGACTGGATAAAATAAAAGAATGCCGGAAGTTCAAATAAAAAAAAACTATCATCGCAAAATAAATCTAAAGAAATGCAACTTTCAGCACGTGACTGGATAAAATAAAAATATAAAATGTGATATTTTCTTTAAAAAATAAATGCAAAGCAAAGGTTTCTATGGTCGTTTGCAATATCTATATCATTAATTCCATAAATTATCTTTATTTACGGTAAACCTGATTTAATTTAGACAGGATATGCATTGAAATCCCGACTTAATGGCATATTTCTATAATCGTTTGCAATATCTGTATCATTAATTCAATAATTTTTTCCCTTTTTTGCTTTTTTTAAAAAACATATTTAACATTTTGGCAACATCACCGAAAAAAACATTAATATTTTGGAAGCATAATCGATAAATTATTAGAGCATTAAACTCAAAAAGTTTTTCCGAATAAAGTTACCGACTCTAACTACTAATAACTGAATCTTTTAACTTTAACTATTTCTTAAATTTTGGCTAATGAATATGTGATTTAATTGAAAATTTTAGAACGCATTATTCATGGCGAATCAGCTGGTCACCAAAGGCGGCTAGTAGTTAATAAAAGTAAATAAAAGACAAGTAGATATAACAGATACTTTAAGCCCAGAACTTTAGTATAAAATATGAGAGCAGTTGAGCCTCTGGGAGAATTTTTTTCTGTTGAAGCTTTAATTATAATATTAATCACTATTTAAAAAGGAGTGGCGTATTTCCGCGAAAACTACAAAAAATATTGTTACAACTCTTGTTTTGCACCATTTTAGAATGTAAAAAAGAATATGTTGAGGCTTACCTTAATTGTAACCAATCATCAATTGCAATTCGTTTATTTTAACCTAAAGAATTGAGAGATTTCCTTTTCTTTTATTTTTGCATATTGTATGCATTGATAATTTTTGCATATTGAACACAAATTTTATATCTTATTAGCTTTATATTACATTCCTTTATTATAAACTTGATAACTTACTAAGATATTAAGACCAGTGTGAGTAGTGAGAAAGTACTGCAAAGATTAAGTACATTTAAGCACTTTTTAAGCACCATAGCTAAAGACATTAAGCACCATTATACTTGTACGCATATGTAGGCCTTCGTATTTTCTAATCCTTGGTAATTTTCTGTTTTATTATAATGCATCAATTTTATTGAAAAAATATATTTCAAATTAGTATTAAAATGTGCATTTTTAAAAATTTTAATATTTATTTCTGTATTTTCATTAATATTTGCTTAATGTCTTCGATTGTAAAACAAATGAAAGATGTTGACATCTCAATTTACAAAACAGAAGGTAGAATGTCTTACGTGCATTATTTACATCTGTAAGGTCTACCCTCCCCACACTTCTCCCTCTATCGAAATGCTGTGTATCTTATCAACAGCTACGCTTCGGCTGTTGTGACATGCGAGAAAACAATTCGCAGCAGCTTAAATGCCCATTCGGCACGCTCGTCGGAATCATTAAGGAGATTAAAAGGATTCGGAAAAAAATATGGAGCCATTCAACCCCCCCCCCCTCTCCTCCTTCCTCCACACCAAACACACGCAACGCCTTTTAATGACAGAGAGGCGAACATGCGGGAATTTTTTTTTCTTTCAATATAAGCTACATAGAACATCTTCACGTAGCTCTAAAAATTTTAGTTTTTTAATCTCGATAATCTATATCAATAAAAATGAATGTTTGTATGGCTCTTATGCCTTCCTAACACAATCATCCGATTGCGGAGACATTTGATCAGCTTATTGCTTACAACTACGAGATGGTTATAGGGATAGTACAATTATCTAAAATTAAATACAATAATTTCGAACCTCAAACGCATCTATTTACCAATGATTAATTTCCAAATAACTTGCCGAGATGTCTAACATATTCTGTAGAAATGCTAAATCCAAGTTAAACGTTAATATTTCATAGCTATTGAACAAAAATGCCATGCAAATCTTTCTCAGAGGGAACAACTTTATTACAGATTGTGCGAAAAAGTGTTGGGGAGACTAACCCTGAGAGTTTAAAATTTAAAATTTTTACGCTTTTCGCAGTAACCACCAAAAATATTGTACAAATAATTTTGCACCATCCTAATTTTTAAAAATTATCGTTTCAACTATATTAACGATTTTATAGTATAAATGTTTTCTATGTTTAATCGATTTTGAAAGAAATTATTTTAATCACCTTTTCTAAAATTAAATTTGAGAATTCTGAATCAACATTAAACGAGTCACGAGATGCAATAAATAGTTTCTTTCGTTACCATTCTGAAAGAACAAGTTTTACAAATCTAATATATGAAAAATTGAACATTTGTTTGTTCGTATTTTATATACTTTCGTACCATTCATCCTATTTCGATCAAACATTGCCAAATTATTGATTGATTGAACTTAATATTTTTCTGCGGCGGCAGCGAAGCGCCGAGTACCAGCTAGCGTTCTGTAAAATAATTTTCTTACAGAAATATTTTGGAATCATTCACTATTCAAAATATATGTACGGAGACGATAATATAATCGATAATATAGGCGACATATAATCCCCTGCAGTTAAAGAGACCTTACATGATGCAAAGGTACAATGTTTAACTATGTGAAGCTTCTACAGACTAGCAGAAATACATATAGCATCATTCACAAACAAAGTGATAGCATCGTAGCTTATCAAAGTACTATCAATCAAATTTCCGATTACCTTAAAACTATTAGGAAAGATCAGTAAAAGACATGTTAGAGACGAAAACGCCTCGAATCTAGACTTGTTCATCCAAATTTCAAATTTTTTTTCCAAATCAATCCAGAAGTCAGAATATACTTCTGAGTTTGGTTTATATCGGTGAAATTAAAAATATTCCAAAGAGAAACGACCGAAACTGCAAAAGGAAGAGCCAATTCCTCACTTTTTAAATTTTAAAAGAATATTTAAAAAAAAATTGTAAATAATACACTTTTAAACCAGGACATAAAATATTTACAATTTCGGACAGCAGCGAGACGAATTTCCAGCCTCAATCAATCTCAAAAAATTAGACAATGCATTCATTTAGGGAATTTAAAAAAGGTCACCATTCCAAACACGAATCAGTCCCGTTTAAAGGTAGATATTTTTCCAAGAACAACCTTTGCACTTTTTTTCCTAGTGCGTGCAAAGGCAGAGAGAGCTCTTAGCTGAGTGACATAATGACGTACCTGCCGAGAGATAAGCGTTCTTAACAATCAGAAGATAATGCAAAGAAAATCCAACTCTGAAGGTTCAAACCAAGTTATTTTCCTTGTCCTCGTTTTGAACCTTTTGTTATTGATTCAAAATAAGTTTCCACTAGAAATTGCTTCCCAAAAATTAATTTGGTCCACAATGGCGCTCTGGATCAAGGCGAACAGAACTTGCATTTCGTATGCAAATACACCGCAAGACCTTTTCTATTATATTTTAATGACGGCGTATCAAAAGAAGTGGATTTTGAGAACGGAAATTAATTCGCTATGACCTCTTGTTAAGTGAAATTTTAACACTTTCAATTATGATTACTCAATTTCCTTTCTTTTTTTTTATAACGAACTTCTCGTTAATAAGATTTAGCATTTCAGAGTAGCATTTTAAGTAGGAAATATTTTGGATTCCATTGGTATCAAAACCATTAAATTCACGATAAAAGCAAGCTAAAGAAACAAGTTAACGATATGTTACATCTTGATAACATTAGATTTTGCAAAAACCATTTGTAATCGATTGTTTTAATGCAATGCTAAATGGTGTAGCTTTAACACATGAACGTATTTTATATTAAAGTTTAATTCACATTCGTTAATAATTTAGCCTGATAAATTGTAATGCATACTTAACACTGACTTCTATAATGCCGTTATATATATATAAGTATTAATAACTGTCAAAAATATAATTCGGAATATGAGACATTCCAAATAAAATGCAAACAAATCAATTTGGATCGTGATTAATAATAGCGATAGTTGATTGAATATTTTTGGAATATTTTAACTTAATGAATAATTCCTAATTATATCCTTTTATACAGAATAGTATCGGAGAAATCGAGTTTGTACTTGAACTCTATTCTAGTTGTTTCTTACATTTATACATTTTTATTTCTCTCTCGAAATTATAAGATGAGTTCTTCAACTCTTTGAATGGTGGTGAATCAAATTACAGGTTCCCTGAGTAATGGGTTGGTTCGTCTAGTTCAACAATCTAGATTCAAAAACGCATTTACAAAAAAGATTATGACAAATATCAAAACAGCCCATTCGAATTTATTTTAACTAAACCGTCTATTTTCCCCTTTCTTCTAAAAAAAAAAGTGTTGGACTAAGGAATTGCAGTTAAGCCTAAATGATTAGAAATGTGTCATTTTTGAATTAATATGGCCAAATAATTGGCCATTAATACGAATTTTAATTTTAAAACAGATTAATTAAACTAATGCAATAAAAGTTTACACGCCTATTACTTGGAAGACGGGAACATACATTTGAAAGCAATTTTTAGAAACTCGAATGAGCTTCAATCAATCAAAAGTGAAGTTCAATTTTGATGGTTTTAATGAGAATTTCTGATCTGATTCCGATAATCTTGTGTATAAATAGTTACCATCTATATCGCTTCCCAAGTTGTAAAATTATACACCAGCTTAAAATTCACAAGCTTAAAATTTTATTTTCCACAATAAAATCTTTAAAAATATTTCTAGATATGATTTGTAATAGTTTCTTTTGCTTAAATTTAAGTTCTGATGTATTTCTATCAGATTTATCATACCTGAAAATTATTTATTTTTCTTTTGTTGAAAGATTTTTTGTATTTAGATAACTTTTTAAATTGCCAATTGTACATAATTCTTAAGCAATAAAAAAGTAAATGGTATTTATAAGTTGAAAATTTATATTATATTATATATATATATATATATATATATATATATATATCTGATCTTAAGTACATAACGATATCGATTTAGGGATTGAATTTTTCAAGTCATTTTAAGAGCATACAAATATTTAGAAAATGCCGGTAACTTCTAAAACTCAAGATATTTTTTTACCGCACTTTTCATAAACAAATGACAGTTTTCTTTATTTTGAGTCAAAACATCTGCAGTTATTAATTTATGTCATTCATTATCCCGTGTAAATAAATTAACATTAAACAACTGATCAATTCAATGCACATTCCAACAAAATATCCATTCTCAAGATGTCATGATTTTTTTTCTAATGTCATGACATTTTAAAGGGTTTTGCAAATAGAAATAGTTGAAGTTGAATTTCAAATAAATAATAAATATTTGCAATAAGTTAAAATTGAGAATTTTTTTTTTCAATATGAAAAACAACAACAAAAAACAACCTTATTTTATTTTTAAAGTATTACATTCAAAATTCACAAATGCAGAAATTCAATTCAAGAATTCCTTTCTAAAAACAATCAACAATTAAAAAAAAAATAAAACTAGATTCAGCAATAGATAACATAAAATTTAAACTTATTTTTGATTCGGTTTTTATATTTTTTATTTTAATCATGAGTTGACGATTTAATTGGAATAAGTTTTTCAAAACTGTTTTTGAAAGTCTGCTAAAGGAAATACACTTGATGAAAAACTGAACAATCAATGCCATAATTGAAAATATACAAAAATTAAAAGGTTGATTAAAAATCTTTATTTTTTTATAAGAAATTTAAAAAAAAACATTTTTAAAATACTACTTTAAAAATCACTATAATTACCTTTTAATTAAAAATTTTACCCTACGTTTAAATAAAGACACATATGTAAAAAAACGTGAGTGATTACAAAAATTTAAATTTCAAATTAAATGAAAATCTAGGATTTTTATTTGTTCTTGATTAATGATATTCTACACATTAGCTCTTTCATTGATTATTCGGTGTCAAATACTGCGCAACAACAAAATGATCGCTAGCTGAAATTATTTTTCAAAATGGATTATTTGATGAAATAAACTCCACTCAAGAAATTCGTTTTCGAGCTTTATGTTAATTGACGAATACTAATTTGACTGTATGCATCACCTTTTTTCTAAACTTTCAACGAGTGCTAGTTCGTTTTCTAGACAGCAATATTTATTTAACATTTCCATATTTCTTTTATAACAGAAACCATAGAACGGCAACCTCGAAACGAGACACAACAAGAATAAAGAACAAAAATCCAAATTTATATAAAAGAACGATTGCCGAAATTGGCGAACTATCATCTGACATGGTGATAATAACAATACTTTTGTTTGCTATTTAATACTAATATTATAAATAAGAATTAAATAAGCTTTTTTATTGTTTCGACTCAATTTAAAACTAAATGAATTCATTTCAACTTCAAAGATTAACAATATCCATTTAATATTTCGTAATTCGATATCCATAATCTATTTCGTTTGCTAATAATTTCTACACACTTTGCTTACGCATGTTATTAATAAACTTTATTCCCGATTCTCATTCAGTGTAGTATATAACTTATCCATTTCAAAACACTAATCGACATTGATGGATTAAGTAATTTAAAAAACGAAATATGAGTAATTTGTTTATATAAAGTCTGAATTTGCTTTGAATCTGATTTTGTATTATTCGCATTATTCACTTATAATAAAGATGTACTAGCTTTTGCTTAATATCAACAAAAAATCTTTCCAAAATTTCATGACCCGTTATTCTATGTCAGGAATGATGTTCGGGGCTTAGAAAAATAGTTTAGAATGTAACTAAATCGGGAAATTAATCGGAATAGCTAAACATTTAGAAATATTAAATTAAAAGAAATAAATAAATCTGTTTTAGATCTGGTGAATAACAGTTAAAAGAAACTCTTAACTAATTTATACGCAGTTTTGTGACCTCCTTTCATAGCCAATAAAGATAAAATAATGCATATTATATATATAATAAAGCTCAATGTGTGTGTGAGTGTGTGTGTGTGTTGGCGCTCTACAGGACAAACCGTTGGACCTACAGTTACCAAATTTGGTACACGTATACCTTGGAGGTCGGGAATGTGCACCTCGGAGCCCTTTTTTTCGAATTTTTAATTAGAATTTGAATTAATTAAAATTTAAGCGAAATTTTGACGTTTTTCCACTATAACTTCCGAAAATATTATTGTACAAACATGATTTTTATATCAATTTAAAGATTAAAAAATTAGCTTTCTAACG
>JAPMOQ010005355.1:509921-521434 GCA_026543055.1 Argiope trifasciata | reverse complement strand
AAAAAAATATTAAGTTCAATCAATCCATAATTTGCAATGTTTTATCGGTACGACAGTACATAAAATACGAACAAACACATTCGTTTTTATATATTACATTTGTGTATTCTTTCAGAATTGTAAAACTTGGTGTTCTTTCAATTATCATTTATTGTATCTCGTGATTTGTTTAATGCTCGTTCAGAATTCTACTTAATTTTAGAAAATGTGATTAAAACATTCTTTTAAAACTGATTAAACATAGAATATATATTCACACCATAAAATCGTCAATATAGTTGAATAGATAAGTTATTTGTACTACAATATTTTTGGTGGTTCCTCCGAAAAACGCTAAAATATAATTTAAATTTAAAACTTCACGGGTTGGTCTGCAAAACATTCTTGCTTAATCTGTTATAAAGTTGTTACCTCTGGGAATGACATTTGCGTACTATATCTAGAAAAAATGAACCTTTAACTTGGACTTAGTATTCATACAGAATCTATTGTCTCCAAGGCGATTAATTCTTGGCAAATAGATTAATCATTGGCAAATAGATGCGGTTAAGATTCGATTTTTTAAAAATATTAGATCATTGTACTATTTCCTGCATTCATCCCTTGTGTAAACAATTGACCAAGTTTCATCGCAATCGGATGAATGGTTTAGGAAGCATAAGAGACGGACAGACAAACATTCATTTTTATTTATATAGACTAAGAATAAAATTTTTCAAAAGAACATTTACCTATATTTGTGATGTTGATTTTGCGGTTTCATTTCGGCTTCGTACGAACAGGATCAGATACGTCTTAAAATTGATTCTTGAGTTGCTCACAGCTTAGCATAAATTTAAACTTTAAAATTTTTTTTTTTTTTTAGTCTTTCAATACTTTTTCTTCACTACTTCTAAACATTTAATCCACTTTAAAGAGATCTGAAAATAACAAGCTATGCATTGCATAAAAATTTACTCATTTATTGAATTTATATTGCAATAATTTCATCATATTAGATATATCAATGAAGCTAAACAGGCATCTTGCTATTATCCCAATCTTTCTCAATTATGTATCTCACAAATTAAATACAAAATGTGTTGTAATTATTTTAGACTTTTGAGTTGTATTAAACACACGATTAAATTTTTTTGAGATAAATCTTGCGAAATCTTAGTAATTTATAACTATAACCGATTTCTAAATTCCCCAAAACATGATAATTTTATATAAGAACACGAATTTCATAATCAACAATGCGATTTAAAAAAGTAGTTTTTCTTGTGGAAATGTTCATTCCTAAGAATCCATCCGTTTCATTTTCCAACATTAGCAATTCAATAGCATTAAACCACACCTTTGTGCAAGCTGGATGTGTATCTGATTCTTTAACAGAAAGGGCTATTGCATCCATACATAATAATCTGAATGCTACACAGTATCGGTAGCTACTTAGAAGCATTTCGAGATTAGTCATATGCTTTTATTCTAATGACTGAAGTTTTATTGTGAACGTCAACGGCGAATTCACAATTTTATGGTAAAGGTTAAACATTAACAAGATGTATTTGATCTAATATTTTATTACAATAATAATTTTTTAAAAATTTGTGTTTGGTGAAATACAATTTTTAAAATCCATTCCGATTCCTTTTTTAAAGGGTTCGAACCCAATTCTTGCATTATACAATAAAGTATTATTTAATAAATGGCAATAAATGGCTCTTAAGGTATCCGACTACGTTCGAGGGAAATTTTTTGATAAACTGGATTTTTTAAAAACAATTTAAAACTATGTTTTTCAGATGTATTGTCAATTACAATGCAAAATACAATAAATACAACAAAACTATTTGCAATTTAAATACATTGAGAAATAGGACAATTTGTAGTAAACTTTAATGAAATTGAACCAAAACGATTAACACTCTACCCAAAATGGTAATGCAGCAATCTTATTTTGCTTTGAACACAAGTTATAGAATATAATGATGAATGTAAAGAACCAAAATCTAGGAAACATTTTGAGATTTAATGGGGGAAAATATACGTACATATGCATTTTTTCCCCAAATTCACAATCTAAGTTTACTAAAAACACCTCAAAATGAAAGAGTATTTTACTAACAGCACAACTTTGAGATTCATTTCATTGCCCATATTATTTAAAACACATGCTGAAATTTTTATGCAAATTTGTCAATTCGTTTTAAGATGTGTTAATGGTGCAGAGTTTCTATGAAAATGAAAAAATTAAGAAAATTGGAGTGAAAGACACATTTTAGCAGAAAAAATATACCACCCTGCATAAATAGTTCATGCCTACCTTTTCCTAGAAAAGATATAATGGTTTGGAAGGAAAATCTGATCTACAAGAAATAAAAATGAATAAAAAAAAATCATCAATATGATTGATAACCAGTTTTTTAACGTAGTCGGTTACCTTAATCAGATGGTCACCCACTCATGCTGTTCAATGAATGTGAATTACTGTCTTATGTCTTAAAATATTTTCTTTTTACCGCCGATTGAAATTAATACGTGAAACAAAACTCCACTGACTATCAAAAAAAAAAAAAAAAAATCACACACCGAATTTATGTAGTTGCATTTTTGAATTATTGCACTTATATGCTTCAGGAAGATTGACAGATGTTCAACCCCTCAGTAAGATTTGGCTCAAAATTTGAAAAGTGTCTACAATACAGGTGTTAAATCTGAGTTTTATCCATCTCGTTCTTTTTGTTTCCTAGTTTTATGTTGTATTCGCACAGTAGGACAGATAGAATTTTTCTGAATTCAATTTGCCCAAAATTTGATAGAAGTACAAAAGCTTGGCGTTAAGACAAAATACCAAATTTCATTAGCTTAGCTCAAAGCATTTTTCAGTTTCTTTGTCACAGAGAGATACATTTTCAAAACAAAAAAAAAGCCAATTTTTACGATGGTTTCAGTTGCTTCTCCGCACTTCATATACAAGAAAGTAAAAACAAATATAATTTCCGAAACCGACCTCATGATTTCAAGCAAAAATTGTATTCCACAAAACAATGCAACTGCGAATTTATAAGGACACGATAAAGGTATTTAACACGTTGACTGTCAGCTACGAGAAAACTCGTAGATTGCATCCTTTTCTAAGACGCCAACTACGAGTTATTTCGTACTGTGTTTTCTTGCCATTTTTGTGCATCTACGAATAAACTCGTAGTATATCAGTGCTAACATCGATAGATGGCTACTGGGGGATAAAATCAATGCTAGCTTGCATGAATAGAAAATTTATTGAAAAATTATTATATTAATTCGAATGAGTTAGTGTCATTTTAAGTCAGATTTCTGAAAATTGCCATTGGCATTCAACGTGTTAACTTTGTAAAATTACACCAACGCATTAAAAATTCCAAACCCTATCATTTCAATTAAACATTCGTCATAAGTAAGCGGACGAAAGTTCGTGGATAAAGAATTGCAAATCCGATAATTTCACAATTAAAAAATTCATTGCAAGTTAACGGGCTAAAGTTCGTGAGTGAAGAATTTCTTAAACCCTATCATTTCAATTAAAAATTCTTCATAAGTAAGCGGACAAAGTTCGTGGATGTAGATTCCAAATCCTATCATTTCAATTTACAATTCGTCATAAGTAAGTGGGCGAAAGTTCGTGGATGAAGTATTTCAAATCTTATTTCAATTAAAAAATTCATCATAATGTAAGCGGGCGAAAGTTCGTGGATGAAGAATTTCAACTCCTATCATTTCAATTTAGAATTCATGCTAAGTAACAGGGAAAAAGCTCTTGAATGAAGAAATTTTTGAATCCTTTCATTTTAATTTAAAATTCGTCATAAGTAAGTGGACGAAAGTCCGTGGTCCAAACTTCCACGTTTGCTTCCAGCATCGCTGACCCCACCTTCGCACGATCAAGAAGCAAAGTCGAGCGGTGCTCCCGAGAAGTTCACCGTTTCGGAAGATTCGGTCAGCAGACAGGAATAAGTGAAATCTGGTTCCGAACGGACGCCCTCAATATTTTCAAGGGTATTTGCATCTGCCTTCTCCGAATTCTACTCTTGGGTGTGTCTGCCAGGCGTGACCAGCGAAGAATTTGCAGAGAAAAGAAAATTCTACTTGGTAGACAAGAACTCTCATTAAAAATAAAATATTTAAAACGACTCTTTATTGTTGTAGCTTAATCACCCTTGGAGTGAACACTAATTCAAACCAAGTCCAAGAGATCGTTTCGTACGATAAAAATATAAAATACAAATATAACGAATTCCAGCAACAAATTATTGTCCCAACATTTTACTATTAATTTTACAGACAAATGATTTAAAAAAAAATACATACTATTTAAAATATAGGCATTTTAATTAAACCGGCCCAAGAAATACTTAGGGAATATTGAAAGTTAATGCCTTTGTTTTAAATCAAATTCCTGATCACCATATCAACACATGTATTTTTTAGTGCTTTTTTTAAAAAATTTCTTTTTTAAAAATCTAAAATAGAATTATTTTACAACTTTTCGTTTTTTAAATTTAAAATAGTATAGTTTTCCTTAATTATTCTTTAAAAAAATCAAAAGAGCACCAAAAATGCATAGGCATTGATATGATGATCAGGAATTTCATTTAAAATAAAGACATTGTCAATGATATAAGAAATATATAAATAAAAACGCAATTTACATGATTTTAAAAATCTGCATTTCCCTTTTAGAAAGATTTCATTATTCTTTAAATCTAATGAATGGCATTTTTAAAAATATTTTATCATACTAATTATTAGATAGCAAACTCTTATCAAAATTTGGCACTCTCTAAGCAAAAAATTCACACAAGTTTCTTTATCACATATCGAGTCATACTTTTTCTTTCATTAAAAAAAGGTTTCAAAAATGATTCACTAGATTTGAGTTTTTAAAAAAATTTACAAATCGAGAATCACACTTCAAATTCATTTTAAGTTTCCTAAGCGAATTAATGGAAGTGAAATCGATAAATTTATACTTCATCATCTGACGAATATTCTTATGACCAGCTAACCAAATTTTTTTATCAATATGCAAATTTCTTTGTTTTATCAATATGCAAATTTCTTTGTTTTATCAATAAGCAAATTTCTTTGTTTTATCAATAAGCAAATTTCTTTGTTTTATCAATAAGCAAATTTCTTTGTTTTATCAATATGCAAATTTCTTTTGAAACTTCTAAATGATCAGAAGGTTTAGCGATGAAATAATTTGAATGAATACTTTTTTCATATTTAAAATTAGTACTAATTATTCCAAAAAAAATCTATTTTCCGAAATTCTATTTATTTATAAAAAATATATATAAGAATTTTTAAAAAATCCAACTATAAGAACCTGAAAGTTTTTAGGGATGAAATATTGTAAATGTATACTTTTTTGAGAGATAAAATTAGTACTAATTATTCCAGGAAAAAGTCTATTTCCCGAAATTCTATTTATTAACACATTAAAGGCGGGGGATCTTGACGAAAGTATGCTAGGTAACGCAGATCAAATCGTATTATTGCGACTCATGCCTTTACTGTGTTAATAAAAAATATATATAAGAAAAAAAATCCAACTTGTAAGAATCTGTAAGTATTTAGGGATAAAATAATGTAAATGAATACTTTTATCCGTAGTCAAAATTAGTACTAACTATTCAAAAAAAATTTATTCCCTGAAATTCTATTTATTAATAAAAATATATATATAAGAAGTATAAAAAAAATCCAACCTGTAAGAATGAGCAGAAGAAAATCCATCCTCTTGAAAAACGATGCCATGATGTGGGGAAACAAAATTACAGAAACGTCTTTAGAAAACAGAAATCGGAGCAGACTCTGAATTCGCTTTGCATAGAACACCGCCCACGCGCAACAAACCAAAAATGTCAATGCAGTAGTCCCTCGGATAAACACGGTCCGCTATAGCGCTTTCGTATTTGCCCGCTCGCAGCTTTCACAGGTCTCACCAATCCACCGACTGAGAATCTCTACTAGGAAGATGCCACGAGCCGGCGAACGATCGGAGGGCAGCGCCATCTATCGAGCCCGATGCGCAAGCGCCCAGGAAAGGTTTCGGTTGCCCGCCGAAACGAACGATTTCGAATCTCGCGGTGACCTGAAGGGAGGAAGCTATTGTTCTTCGCGGAGGTTTTTGTTCTATTGATGTCGGTGCTTTGTAGGCGGTGATTGCTGCTGCTGAGTGTTACCAGATGAACTGAGGTCAAACTACGGTTAATTGTTCGGTTTGTTACCGCATCAGTTGTTGCGTCTGGGACGATTAAGGAATGTGGTTAGCGAGAAAGTAAATCGATGTCTGCTGCTGTTAGGGCTGCTGCATGGAAAGGGGTGGGCGAGGTGGATTTGTTTATCTCTAAAGGCCTTATCACACGGTGAAATTTTGTCAGCACTTTTCCGTTTCTACCCTCAAAAACTGGTCAAGCAAGCTTTACAATCGACAACTTTTTCTAACCAGCTACAAAATGCCGTTGGAAATATTGTCCGCAAACGAAATTCAACTAATCATGTGGAACTTTAAAATGACGTCACTTTCGTTGTCGTTTGCTGACAGAAAGTGCCGACGATATTTTGCCGTGTGATAAGGCTTTAACTCCACCAAACATCAGTGGGAATGCTCCCGATTTTAGTTTTCGACAGTATCGAACATGCACAGCAGGCCTTCTCTATGAAGGGACTAGGGCGCAAGAAACCATTTAGGGCCCTAAATTTTTAGAAAAATAAAATACCCCCCTAACAGTTGCATATGTATTTAATGTGCTTGATTTTATTTTTGCTACTATTATTCCAGGAAATATTATAATTTTCCATTCTGTAATTACAATTACAAATTACAATTCCATAAATTATTCCAGGAAAATTACAATTTTTCCTTTTCGATAGAATAGCAAGAGCAAAGTTACAATTCCATTTAATTATTCCAGAAAAATTACACTTTTTCCAGTTTCTTTTTCGATACTTAGTATAGCAAGAGCAAAATTACAATTCCATTTAATTATTCCAGAAAAATTACCCTTTTTCCAATTTTTTTTTTTTCGATACTTAGAATAGCAAGAGCAGAGTTACTATTCCATTTAATTATTCCAAAAAAATTACCCTTTTTCCAATTTTTTTTTGATACTTAGAATAGCAAGAGCAGAGTTACTATTCCATTTAATTATTCCAGGAAAATTGCACTTTTTCTAATTTCTTCTTTGATACTTAGTGTAGCAAGAGCGTTGAAGCATTATACCCATATACTTGACCGAAGGCTATTAGTTTTAATTTGCCGATAGAGGACTCAGCATTTATTATATTTAGTCACTGGCAATGTAAAATATTGTAAAAAAATATTACTTTAGATATCGACAAAAGTAGACAGCTGATGATTTACAAGTCCATTTGAACCCAGCCTCAGCCTCTACTTCTGGGAGCCGCTCTGTCTTAACATGTCTGACGGGGATTTCCTTATTCATAAATGAACTTTTCCCTCTTTTTTAAAGATGTCACTGTAATGTTTACGTAATAAAGGCGTCAGTAGATGCTGCACTCAGATTCAGAACACTATTTTAATTCTTAATCATGGTGCCCCCCCTCATTCGTGGGGCCCGCTTGAATAGCACCAGCAGCACCCCCCTCCCAGATGGCCAGCTCTGCGAACACATTGTGCCGAGCTTCGTGTATATTGACTTATACAGGAATTTATATTACTTATATACCTTTTGTATATAGTACCTTCGTTTCCAAATATACCATAGAACTATAATTATAATGCAAAGACCCATAGTTCATACGAGGCTAACTATTAAGCACAATAGTTGCCTCTCTACTGTTGTCACCCGGCATTGTCCTCGTGTGAACAGTTGAGACAATGGA
The DNA here is from genome assembly GCA_026543055.1 of Argiope trifasciata. Taxonomy (NCBI): domain Eukaryota; kingdom Metazoa; phylum Arthropoda; class Arachnida; order Araneae; family Araneidae; genus Argiope; species Argiope trifasciata. The sequence goes on along the minus strand of JAPMOQ010005355.1, from coordinate 513,559 downwards.
CAACGGTTGTCCCGACTGGACAATCATTTGCCATTGTCCCGTTCTTGTCACGTGTTTTTCTGGAAGAAGGCGTGATCTTCCATTTCGGGCAATAGTTAGCCTATGAGAGGTCAATAGATAGGTGAATATAGCCAATGAGACGCAACAGATTTAGTAAAGGTGCTAAATTGAAGCTAAACGTTATTATACTTTATTAGCTTTATTAGAGTGTGTGTGAAAGTTTTTTGGGAAACAATCCTATAGTTTGCAGTTTTAACTAAACATTTAATAAAATGTTAGCGTTTTTTTGCAGTAACTTCTGAAAATATTATCGTGCAAATAATTTTGCACCATCTTAGTTTTCAAAAAGTTATCTTTTCAGTTATATTAAAGATTTTATGGTATAAATATATTTACTATGCTTAATAAATTTTAAAGGAAAATATTTAAATCACATTTTCTAACATTAAACATGAGAATTCTGCACGAATATTAAAGGAATCACTAGATATAATAAATAGTTTCTTTTATTACCATTCTGAAAGAACACCAAGTTTGATTATTATAAAAAAATACACAAATCTAATACATAAAAATACATATTTGTTAGTAAAATAGAATCATAAAAATGGAATAAATACTATTCATGCTTCTCCTTTATATTTCCTTCAATTTCAATGAATGTATTCACTGCCGACAAGAAAATAAATAAATAAACATAATTTTTAATATCATTTTTAACTAAACAAGATATATCTATTTCAAATTCCAAACAATGTTTCCTAGATTATTTCTTCTGCGGCAGCAATGAGCTGGGTACCAGCTAGTAATTTATATTTTTTGATCCATTCTATTTGATTTTTGGACACTGTTTCACACATTCTTCTTCGTTGTCGCCGGATCTTGAAATCAGCTGACTTAATCTCTAATTTCCAGCAGAGCAGAGGTTTAGGAAAGAAAGAAAGAATGTGTTTCATTCTTTCATTTCGTTTTTTGGGTTCGCTAATTATATCCACACATTCGTGACTCCACGTGAATCAGACTAAACGAATATGCTCATTGGATGCTGCAAAGATGGAATCTGTTTGGCGTGCTTTTGTGTTAGTGAATGAATTAGGCTTGATAAACTATCAGTGAAAATTTTGACAGCTGTTTGTAGTGCTGTAGTTGTTGAAGATAGACTATTAGGAAAAAAAAATATTTTCGGACTACATGTCCACTGCAAAATAATCATTCGTGCAGAAACTATTTTTGCACCACTTCAAAATTCTTAAAATTAGTTATTAACTTTTGTCAACTATATTTTCGTTCAATTTTAATCGATTTTTAATATTATTTTTTAGCATGTTTTGCAACAAAGATTTTCATTCGTTTCGTAACTATTTTTATTTGGGCGTGTTACTATAAGGTGCCAATAATTTTTTTTTTGGTATCGGCGATAATATTACTATGTCAAAAATGAAAGATAATTCAGAAACTTAAGAGCGTTTCTTGTTTATTTGCAGGACCGCGGTGACCTGGTGGCAAGGTCTCGGCTTCGGAACCGGAGGGTTTCAGGTTTGAGACTCGATTCCATCGAAGAACCGTCGTGTAAGTAGTCTCTTGCACGTTAAACTTGTAAGGCTAAATGCCCTCCCGCTGTTGTGGTGTGGTGTGGAGAGGGGGTGATAGCTCAGGCGTCGTCCTCGTCATCTGACCGAGGTTCAAAATCACGAGGTCCGTCCCCAAATAGCCCATTAATATAATAATTTATAACGAGACGTTCAAATAACTAAACTAAACTTATTTGCTTAACATTTAAAATCACTCGTGATCACTTCAAGAAAAATAAAAATTTCTCCCTTCCACCTTTGAATAGATTTTTGATGAATTAACCCTTTTCAGTGGGAAAGATAAATTCATCACATAATTATTCACTTGATACATGGACCTGTTTATCACACCAAAAATAAATAAATATATGCGATTTATTTAAGGTATCCGACTACGTTTAAAACATCGATTATCGCCCCCATTGGTGATTTTTTTAAAAAAATTCTTATTATTTCTCGCAGTTTAGACTATTATCTTCCCAAAAAAAGTTTATCTTTTCTAAGAAAAGGAAGGCCTGACTTATCATCCAGGGTGACAGATTTTTCAACTAAAATTTGTCTTTAACTTCAAAAACTTTGAAAACGTTTTCTCAAAACTTTACTTTTTATAAAAATTCTCCGCCGTTAATCTGATATTCATAAAATTAATAGAGGTATTTTCATAATAATTTCAGCGTGTATTTTAAATAATATGGACGATGAAATCAACCAAAAGTTTGATCGTTGGTGAAATACTTTCTCATTTATAGGTGTTTTTAGAAAAATTAAGCTGTAAATTTATGGTAAAATTGCATATATGCTCATATTTATACCTATAATTTCTTTGCATCTCAAAGGTTTTCTTAGCTTTTGGTTCATTTCATTCATCATTATATTCTATAACTTGTGCGCAAAGAAAAATAGGATTGCTTCATTCCCATTTTGTGTAGAGTGTTAACCTTTTTGGTTCAATTTCATTAAAATTTACTACACATTTTTCCATTTTTCAAAATATATTACATTTTTAAATAATTGTTTTTGTATTTCTAGTGTTTATTATTGACAATACATCTAAAAACCATAAATAGTGTCTAATAAATCATATTTTTCAAAAGTTTTTCATCGAACGTGGTCGGATACCTAAAGTTGAGTTTCCCTGATAAAAAAATATATTATTTTAGTATTCAGAAGTTATTAGTGACAATTAAGACTTTTAAAAAATGTATAAAATGTCAAAATGATGTGCCATTTTCAATGATAGTTCAAAAAAGATTTCGATCGCAAATTAATCACCAATTAAAATCACCAGAAAAGAAAATCAATGAAGTCTTAATTTAAATTTTAACCATCGTCACTGTTAGCAAAAGTAAATTTTAAATGGTTTTTTTAAAATTAAGATAAACGAATTAATTCTAAAATCTCATTACGCTACTTTACTCAAAATTAAAGATCTGAATCTCCTTCAATTTTTTACAAATTTTAAATTTAAGTAAAGACAAGTTAACGTTATTCTTTTCCTAAACAAGCATTTGTTATTCTTGTTAGGCTTAGAATCACATACCGCACTCTGTCATCTAAATTTTGAGAGAACGCATCTGCATTTCCAAAGATTTTGAAGAACGCAGGAAAATAATTGCATTTCTGGAGAAATGGGTAAGGATTACCACTATTTAATGGAATGTAAGGAAATTTCAAGGAAAAACCTGAAGATTGTAAATAATGATTTCACTGTACTGATGATACCATGTCATCTCAACACCCTGAAGGATAAGATGCCAAAGATGGACAGTTTCATTCCAACTGTTTAAAAGTGTGAAGATGAAGAGAAAGACAGCTAGTTACTACCCCGAAAGGAATGTTAGTTTGACTGTTCGGTCCATGTGAGGTTGGACAATGCTTATTCAGCAGTCGACCACAACAAATCCTGTCGACACTGCTTTGTTCAGTTGTGTTATAGAAGAAGTAATTATTAGTGACGATTAAATGCTCAATGCTTAAAATGCTCAATGCTCAATGGTTAAATGCTTTAAAAAATTATAAAATATCAAAATGTTGTGCCATTTTCAATGATAGTTGAAAAAAGATTTC
>JAPMOQ010005355.1:494398-509911 GCA_026543055.1 Argiope trifasciata | reverse complement strand
GTGTCTGTTGAACTTCGACAGCAGATTTCTTCAAATGAGATTTTTTATTTATTTTCAAAGCAATGAATGTTAAAAATGCAAGTTGAAATCTTCCATGGCTGGGGTCTTTATACACTGAATAACTCGAAAATACTAAATGGGTTAGTTTAGTTCAGTTACTTTAGTTCAGTTGTTCAGTTGTTTAGTTCAGCTGTAAAGCAAAACTTGGGCTATTTTGGGACGGACCTCTTCATTTTGAGCCACGGCCAGATGACGAGGACGATACCTGAACTGGCACCCCCCTTTCCAAACTTCCACACCACACCATCAGGAAGACGTTTGGCCTGACAGATTTAACGCGTAAGAGACCCCTTACGCGACGGTTCTTCGGTGGAATCGAGTCTTGAATATCACACCCTCAAGTTCCGAAGCCGAAACCTTACCACCAGGTTACCGCGACCCATCGCATTAAAAAGACACTGGAAATAAGTTGCATTAAATTGAAAGACAGAGTGTACAGACATTTTTCTTATAGTCTTCGGGGTGAATTTTTTCCCCAATATATTTAAATTTTCCTCTATAATAAGATATTGTTTTCTGCATAATTTGAATGAAAGGAGAAATTATTTTAGCTGTCACCCCCTTACATGACGGTTCTTGTGTGGAATCGAGTCTCGAACCTGAAACCCTCCGGTTTCGAAGCCGTGTCGTTACCATCAGACCACCGCCCCAAATACTAAATGGGAAGACTTCCAAAATGATAAAAATAAATGAATAGTAAATTGGTAAAACCCAAAACCAAGGTCGTTTATATAGATAATTCGCTTGTTTAACAATGAATGTCGATGATTAAAAAACATGCAAGTCCTTAATGCTAATAAGAAATATTTTGAAGACTATTTCAAATTAGCTTAGTTTAGTTATATTAATGTCCCGTTTGAAGCAACACGAGGGCTATTTTGGGACGGACCACGTCATTTTGAACCACAGTCAGATGACGAGGACGACACCTGAAGTGGCACCCCCCTCTCCACACCACACCACACCTGCGGGAGGACGTTTGGCCTGACAGATTTAATGTGCAAGAGACCCCCTCACACGACGGATCTTCGGTGAAATCAAGTCTCGAACCTGAAACCCACCGGTTCCGAATCCGAGACTTTACCACCAGGCCACCGCGGCCCTATTTCAAATGAGAATCTTTATCAAATACCGTGAATTTTCCTTTCAAATGTTGTCCAGAAAGCCAAATTTCTGCCCTAGACATATGCCAAATCAGAATTTCGTTAGCGGAAAGCGACCCGTAATCTTAATTAAGTGTATCAGGCATTTCTAAAGATTAAATCAAAGTTAATTCACCTGAAGTAATGAAGGTTTGTACGTTGATGTCGAATCATGGGAAATATATATTATCGCTCGAGGCCTCAAAGACACCATTGGGATTTGTTTCGAATTGAACTTGCTATGTTTGCCAAATACGTCTTACTCTGTTACTTATTTTCTTATATAATAGAGTTTTCTTTTGCCTTGTTTTACAAATTGCGGCCATTATTTGCGGCCAACTTATTCCGTTGGCTATCTTCATAATTGCTTATAATTCAGCTAATCATTCATGTGGGATTAAGAAACTAATTTCTATTGCCACACGAGAAACTTTGAAACAAAAAGAATTTAGTTTAGTTATATTAAAGTTCCATTGTAAAGACACACTACAGATATTTTGGGATGGATCTCATCATTTTGAACTCCGGTCAGATGACGAGAATGACACCTGAGCTGTCACCCCCTCTCTGAACTTCCACACCATACCACAGGGAGGACGTTTGGCCCCAACTGATTTAACCCCTTCACACGACGGTTCTTTGGTAGAATCGAGTCTCGAACATGAAACCCTTCGGTGCCGAAGCTGAAACCTTACCAACAGGTCACCGCAGTCCCCGAAATAAATAGAGGCTTTAGGCAACAGCCTAAATTTAACATCAAAATCTGTTTAGATTTTTATTGTTGAAATGGGAAAATTGGAATTTTTAAAAATCTGCTCAAAGTACAACGCATTTTTTTTATATCGACGATAAAACTCAATGAAAAATCGGAGGAGGTACAAATACAGTTTTGTTTCTTTGTTCAAAATCCACCATCGACAGTACTAAATCCCTAACAATATGCACGTGTATATCTGGCCATGTACAATGAGTACTATGTTGTAGGAAAATTCAGTGAATCATACTGTATCAGTTTCACTTAGTTCATTCTAGAATAAATTAACATTATTAAAAAAATTAGATATTATTATTATTAATTATAATAGTCAAAAATTGAAACCTAGTATTTTTACATTTGGAAGTACTTATGGGTGAGAATAATCCTTTTCACTAAAAATAGGGGATAAATTTATTATCAGATTCCGAATCAGTAACATTTATATTTAATTCCTGCATCCGCTGAAATTAGAAAAGACTGAAGAAGAGAAACGACCAAGTTTTAAGAAGACACTAATTTTGTCAGCATTCATGTTTTATAATTTTTTAAAATTAATCTACAATTTCATTAATATGCGCGACTCACATAATATTTCGTCACATTTATTTGAGTTTAACACCTTTATAGACTTATGCAACACCCGCGATTCTGTTCGCTTGGAAATTTTGATGTATACAGTGTCTCACAAAAGTGATGGTACACTTGTGCTTTATAAAAGGAAAATGTAATAAAATAAATAAATAAACATGTACAAACAATTTTGGGGTGTGTTTTATATTTAAAGTTAGCAACGATTATTACATTATATACATTTTGTCAAAATATTAAAATAAATTTAATAAATTATACAGTTATTTAGAAAGGAGCAAAAAAATGGCTCACATAAGTGATGGGACACTTACTTTTCCATCAAATATTTATCCAAAAATTTTACTTTTTAAAAGGTTTTAATATTTTGTTGGATTTCCTTTTTATTTTAAAACATGGTTTAATCTTCTTGGGATGGATTTGACTAATTTTTCTGTGATTTCTGGAGTGATTTTACCCCATTCTTCTTGAAGCACCGATTTTAATTGTTGTTTTGAAGAAATGGTGTGTTTGCGAATTCTTGATTCCGATTCTTGCCATATATTCTCTATGGGATTTAAGTCAGGAGATTGTGGTGGTGTTTTTATTATTTCAGGACAGTTATACAGCAGCCAGAGTCTAACGTTCAAAGCAGTGTGCTTGGGATCATTATCCTGGTAGAATTTAAAATCGTTATGAAGGTTTAATTTTCGTGCTGAAGATTTCAAATTTTGCTTTAAAATGTCGATATACTTGTACTGATCCATTATACTGTCAATAAAAACAAGATTACCGACTCCAGTGGACGACATACACCCCCATACTATAACTCCTCCTCCACCATGTTTTACTGTTGGCACCAAGTTCTCTTTACGAAATTCTTCCCTTGGTTTTCTCCACACCAAGATTCTACATTCAGAACCAAATATATTAAATTTACTCTCATCAGCAAATATAACTTTATTCCAGAAATCAGAATTCTTATTTATGTAGGATTTTGTGAATGTCAGTCTGAGTTTTCTATTCTTTTCACTTACGAAGAATTTTTTCCTGGCTACTGTACCGTGATATCCAGATGATCGAATTACTCTTCTAATAGTCTCAGGATTAACAATTACTCCATATAATGCTTGTAAATCAGCAGCAAATTTAGGAGCACTCATTCTTGGATTTTTTTTAATAATTCGAACGATAATTCGCTTTAATCCATTAGATAGCTTTGATGGTCGGCCAGGTCTTCTTTTATCCTGAATCATATGATTCTTTTTATATCGTTTAATGATGTTGAAAACTGTTGAATGACTCAAATTAACTGTTTCAGCAGTTTCTCTAATAGATTTTACACGTTCAATATGCAAATTAATAATTAATTTTCGAATTTCAGGCGAAGTTTCTTTTTGTTTAGCATTCATGGCTGCACAGAGCTAAAAAACATAAAAATTCCAAAGCATTCTGGAGAGAAATACTGCAGACGATTTTATAAATTATTGCCAATTGCTTTTGAGTAAAAATAAAACCCCCAAAAATATTTTTATTGCTTATTTCAGACGATTTTTGTTGCATATCTAATGGTGTCCCATCACTTATGTGAGCTAATTTTTGCTCCGTTCTAAACAATTATATTTTTATTAAATTAATATTTTAATATTTTGACAAAATGTATGTTATGTAATAATTGTTACAAAATGCAAGTATGAAACATACCCCACAATTTTTTGTACATGTTTATTTATTTATTTTATTACATTTTCCTTTTGTAAAGCACAAGTGTCCCATCACTTTTGTGAGACACTGTATGTACGAAAAACTATCAAATAAAAAAAAAAACTAAACCTAACCTAAAAAAGATACATTTGAAAGCATATACGAAATATATGTAACTTAAATACAATTTAATAACAAAACTCACAACTAACGTAAAAACAATTTATTTGCATTGTACACCCAAAATTAAACGAAACAGCTCATCAAGTCAGGTCAAATCCATCTTATTTATTGATCGAGATAGCTACAACAGCATTATGCACATAATTTTTAAGCCGTTAATTTAAATGAATTTGGGGTATCGCAATGAAGATTAAAATTTTTTATCTCCTTTATTCTGTTTTCTTTTAATTTAAAAGTACTTCAGAATGAATCCGAAAGATCGATGGATTAACAAGATTTGACTTTAAATACAACAAATACAAAGAAAATAAATAGAATCGTTTGAAATAATCGGGTGAAATTCTAACTTCATTTCTATTGTGGAAAAAAACTCTAGGCTTATTTATTTTTGGCGGGATTTGGCCTGGTCTTTTTGGCACGAAAGTTAGTTGTTAATGAATAAAAAATTAACCACTCCGGTATAAGAAGTATATCTTATACCGGTAATAAAAATTACCGGTATAAGAAGTAGTCTATGTTCCATTCCGGACTATAATCTATCTTTGTGCTAAATTTCATCCCAATTCGTTCATCTGTTCTATCTTGATTGAATAACAAACATCGAAACTTTCACATTTTTAATATTTGTATAAATTGTTGATGCCATCGGTAAAACGATATTATATTTGGATGCAACTAAAAAAAATGTCTAAGATTTAGTAGATGATTCAGCAACAGAAAAATGTTTTGCAATTTCGAGCAACATTTTTACTAGTGCATAGTATTAATTTTCAGCACCGCTGAAAAAAGGACTTGATCAAATGTTTTTCAAAGTTATGATTTCAATTATTCAGGTTACACTGACTCGAAAGTTAGCAAAGCTTGGCAGAAAAATTTATTGCTGAGGAAGCACAATGAGAAGAGCAGTATCCATTAAAAAAACCATATTTATTGAAGTAAAACATCATTAGCTCGTTCTGGGAGCAAAAAAATAATAAGTTGAATTTTAAATTCCCAAACTTTGGAGAACAACCTTTAAAACAGATTCGAACCCTATGGTTACTTAAATTGGCCGTACATCAGGTCAACCACATAGTCTGATATCTCTTCAGTGCTCTCTTTTAAAGATCTTTAACGTATACGTATTTATAAAAATTTACTTACTAAAAACTGCCTAACTTTGAAAGATCCGGTTCGAATCCTGTTTATGGGTTGTTTCTTGAGAAGTGGGGAAACAACACAAGGACTGAATCAAAAGGTTTAGATCCAAATATCCCCTGCATGGATCTGACAAATATCCCCTGCATGTCTAACAATGACAATATTCACAGAAAAGGAATAGAAGTCTACGTTCTCAAAACCTAACGGTAGGCTTTTATCTTCTCAAAATAACAATTAAACAAAAAACACACACCCATAAAACTTTCAACACTCCGATGATTGAAAAAAAACAAACAAACAAAATAAAAATCAATGTTATTTCTCAACATCAAACAACAGAGCAACGCGCCTCAGCGCTGATTACTTTTCTTTGTTTGCGCCCCAAACTCCTTGATCATTATTTTCGCTCCTCGGCGCAGAGAATCACGTTTTTCTTTCAGGAAGCGTTACTCATGGTCAGTGATCAGGTCCGTCGGACGCTGTCCCTTTCTGCGCCATTAAATGTGGCGGGAAGGATGTTCAGGACTCGTACTCGCTTCCGCCCAGCCAACTCCCGTTGAGTTTGAGTCGATTTTGGATCTAGAAACTGGAAGCAACGACATTTTATCACGAAATAAATAGAATTTACAATAAACCCCAAGGAACTCATCGTTTATTTCAGGGATGGGGAAACTACGGCCCGCGGGCCAACTCCGGCCCGCCGGAAGGTTCTATCCGGCCCGTGGATAGAATTTTAATTTGCCGGTCAGAGGCAAATTAAAATATTTATATATTATCTATCCATCTCCTTTTCTACTTTGTTTAAATGTTATATTTTTTCTTCCTTTTTTCCAAAGAGCTGGTAATCTGTTTACATTCTCTATTTTTGCCCCATCTAGCGACTTTTCTTTTGGCGCGAATTCTAATATTATTGATTGCATGTTGAAAGATTGTGGACATATAGCGTCATTGTGAATAGTGGTGAAATTATTAAAAGTATAGCGTAGCTAGTGCTTGTTTGGGTTATTCGTCAAATATTTCATCCCCAAAATGGCTACTAAAAAACGTAAAGTTGATTCAGAGTGCCGCGCTTTTAATGATGAATGGACATGGAAACATTTTTTTTTCAGTTGTAAAAGATAAACCAGTGTGTCTTATCTGCAATGAAGCTGTAGCAGTCTTCAAAGAATATAACATTTCCCGTCATTTCACATCCAAGCATAAGAATTCCAATTACGAAGCAATGTCCGAATATGAAAAAAAAAAAAAAAAAAATGCAGAAAGTCTTTGTAAAAAATTATCAGGCCGGCAAATTTTTTTTCAAGAAGTTAAACAGTATTCAAGAAGCAGCTACACATGCAAGTTACATTGTAGCATACAATATTGCTAAAAATAACAAAGCTCTCAGTGATGGGGAGTTCGTTAAACAATGCATGCTCCTAGTTTGTGATGTTTTATGTACAGACAAGAAAAATAATTCTGAGACTGTAAGCTTATCTCGAAAAACGGTGACTTCTAGAATGGAAGCCATCGATAAAAATTTGGCATCACAATTAGAGTCAAAGATTGGCCAGTTTAAATTTTGTTCCATAGCTATGGATGAAAGCACTGATATAAATGATACTGCTCAATTAGTATTATTTATAAGAGGTGTTGATGAGAACTTTGAAATTATTGAGGAACTGGCGTGCATGCGTTCTTTAAAGGGAACTACAACGGGATATGATATTTTTCGTGAATTTCATGAAGGGCTTTTAACTTTGAAAGTGCCTATAACAAATATATGTAATATTACGACCGATGGAGCACCAAATATGACAGGAAAAAAATCTGGATTTTTTGGACACTTTAATCAAAACCATCCCGGGAACAATGTTGTTTTTCTACATTTTGTTATACATCAAGATGCTCTGTGTAAATCTGCATTGAATATGAAACCCGTACTTGATACAGCTGTGAAGCGACATTGTGTCGTTCTTCCATGAGAAACAGTGTTCTGCGGAGCGCGAAATGTAAGAAGATACAAAAGGGCTTTCAGACTTTGCATTTTTCACAGATCTTCTTTGTCATATGAACAACTTGAATGTCAAAATGCAAGGGAAAAATCAATTTATCGACGATATTTGGTCACATCACAAAGCTTTTAAACTAAAACTTAATATGTTTGCTGGGCAGCTAGGTAAGAACGACTTATCTCATTTCCCGAGGTTAAATTCAATACACTCAGTAAATGAAGAGAACCTTAAGAATTATGAAGATAGCTTGAAAAAACTGCATTTTGTGTTCGAACGCAGATTTCAAGATTTCAGTGGCATTCAAGCAGAATTGGATATTTTTATCATGCCATTCAACGCAAATTGTGAAGCAGTGAGGTCAGATTTGCAGCTTGAATTAATTGAGTTGCAATCTAACAATCATCTCAAGCAATTGTTTCTAAATAAGCCAAAGTTAGAGTTTTACAAATCATTATCGAAAGTCAATTTCCCAAATTTAATATCTCATGCCCAGAAAATCAGTGCTATGTTTTCTTCATCTTATATATGTGAACAAGTGTTTTCAACTATGAACCTTTAAAAAAATTATTTCAGAAGTAGACTGACAGATGAGCATTTAGCCTTGTTCCTTAGAATCAGTACATCTCACTTCGAACCTCAATATAAGGAACTTTAAAAAATGAAATCGCAATTTATTCATTTCATTAATATATTAAATTGTAATACTTGTATATTGTTTTTAAAATTTTAGAAAAATTCATCTTGGCCCGCCAAACTTTATTTTTTCGATTTTTGGCCCACGATCGAAAAAGTTTGCCCATCCCTGGTTTATTTGGTACGTCATATTCAAATATTCGTGACTTGGTGGCTGAACATCCCCATCCAAATAGTTTTACCTTCCTGAAAGAAATTGGGTTGGTTTGATTGGTTTGTGTGGTTTTTTTGGCGCAAGAGCCATTTCTGACCATATTGCGCCAATCAAATGGTAAAAGCGTAAAATTATTTTAAAAAACAACTGTTTGTGAAAATATCACACGTATCTAAAAAAATTCCATAAACTGATGTAAAAACGACTTTACATCATAAAAATTAAGTACGAATAACTGAAACAATGGTGAAAAGAAAAGTGCAACACAGACATAATAATAAAAGGTCTATATACAAGTAAGAAAGCTAATAGCTCTCAAGAATTTAAAAATGTTTTTGTGGTATTTTTCACCCACCAAGTCCTCCAATGCTGAAGACGGGGTAAAAAAATGAAAACGATAAGAATTAAAGACAGGGCAGTCAATTAAAATATGATGAACAGAGAATTGAACTTGGCATGAAGGATATTGGGCTTTTCCATCTTATTTAACCAGAAAAACTTTTTATCTTCACATATATTAATTTTTACTCTGCTAATTACCGTTCACCAACAATTTGAGTCAATTTTGAGTCGTTTTTGGCTCTGGAAATCAAAGCAATGAAAGCATTTTCTCACGAAACGAGGGCAGCGGTGGCCTGGTGGTAAGGTCTTGGCTTCGGAACCGGAGAGTTTCAGGTTCGAGACTCGATTCCATCGAAGAACCGTCGTGTAAGGGGATCTCTTGCACGTTAAATCTGTCAGACCAAACGTCCTCCCTCTGGTGTGGAGACGGGGGTGCCAGTTCAGGTGTCGTCTTCGTCATCTGATCTTGCTTCAAAATGACGAGGTCCGTCCCAAAATAGCCCTCGTGTTGCTTTAAAAACGGGGCGTTAATATAACTAAACTAAACTAGAACTAAACTCATGAAATGAATGGAATTTACAATGAATCCAAAAGAACTCACCGTTTACGTTTATTTGGTACGTCATTTTCAAGCATTCGTGACTTGGTGGCCAAATATTTGTACCTTTTTGAAGGAAATTGGTCTTTTCCATCTTAGTTAACCAGAAAAACCTTTTATCTCCCACATATATGAATTTTTACGAATTTTACCTTTTTTTTAAAGTAATCAGAACTGCACTGTATCTCTTCCACCATATGTTTGGCGCAGCATGGCCAGACATGGCTCTTGGGCCACAAAACCCTAACTAACTAACTAACTTACCCAAAGAACCATTTTACACAGTTGCTAGGGCCGGAACAGCCTGGTTGGCCACCACATCTATGTCAAAGAAAAACATACAAAATTAGGCTAAAATTTATGTGTTATAAATTAAATCTAATACATTAAATTATACAAAGATTAAATGTATTATAGTTTAGTTATATTAACGTCCCGTCGTGAAGCAACGTTAGGGCTATTTTGAGACGGACCTCTTCATTTTGAACCACGGTCAGATAACGAGGACAACAACTGAACTGGCACACCCTCTCCTGTTATCATTTGTGCAAAAAACTCATGATAAGCAAGTGACTAACTCAGTCTTCGAATAATGCACAAAGCAGTTCCTTGAAATCCAGTCGCAAAATCTTACTATGAATCAGACTCAGTAGTCACGCAAATTCAGTCATTATTGAAATCCCAAAAATTCAATACCGAAAGTTCGATAAGTATCGGAACTTCGCTCAAGCACAACAAGTATTGAAAGGAGTTTGAATTTCAAAGACTAAGATTAATGATCATTGTTTTAGGAAGTGTTGACATTGTCCATTCTCTTGCCATCTAAGGGGAGGGGGGGAGGTGTATTTACACAAAGCTTCGTTCTACAAGTGCTGTTACCATTTGTGCAAAAAATCCATGAAAAGCAAGTGCCTAACACATGCTTATGATTTCGCATTCTAATTTTCTCTTTTATTATAAACGCTATTATTAATCTCTGTTAAATGTACTAAAAAATTAAATGTACTAATAGGGATATCTGAAGTACTTCAAAGGCTGACGCACGCCATATTGTTTAAGGTATCCGACTACGTTCAAAGGAAAAATTTTGAAAAATTGGATTTTTTAAAATAATTACTTAGGGGTTTTAGATGTATAACCCCATAAATACAAATTTTTTTTTGAAAAAATAGTATAATTTGAGAAATAGGAAAATTTTTAGTAAATTTCAATGAAATTTAACCAAAACGGTTAACACTCAACACAAAATTGTAATGCAATTTTTTTTCTATCATCTAATTCTACAATCTAATTTATCTGCAATGCAATTTAATTTTTATTTCTACACAAGTCGTAGAATATAATGATGAATGAAATGAAATGAATGAAAATCTAAGAAAAATTTTATGATGCAAAGTGTTTATGGGTAAAAATATGCATATATTTGCGTTTTTTCCATAAATTCTCAACTTAATTTTTCTAAAAACCCCTGTAAGTAAAAAATCATTTCATTAACTATAAAACTTTTAGGTTCATTTCATTGCCCATGTTGTTTAAAACGCATGGTGAACTTTTTATGTAAATGCCTCTATTAATTTTTGTGACATTACGTTCACAATGGTGAATGTTTATGAAAATTAAAATTTTGAGAAAGTGGAAGTTAAAGACGAATTTTAGATGAAAAAATATGTGACCCTAGATGATAGGTCAGACCTTCCTTTTCCTGGAAAAGATAAATTGTTTTGGACAGAGGAAAGTCTGAACTATAATAAATAACAATTAAAAAAATTCGTCAATGTGGTCGATGACCAGTGTTTTTAACGTGATCGGATACCTTAAGATCACATACAACTTCATACTCACACTAAATTTTTAACTTTAATAAGCAACGAAAAATTTCAATTTCTCTCTGTTGCTTCTATATTTTTTTAATATGGAGCAGAGAATCTAAACGTTATCCACTTAATAATTTTGAGCAAAGCTCTTTTTTTCTCGTGGAGCAATCATTCTTCATATCAAGGCTATATTTAAGTGTCAATAATGGGGCCGCGGAAGCCTGGTGGTAAAGTCTCGGCTTCGAAACCGGAGGGCTTCAGGTTCGAGACTCGATTCCACCGAAGAGCCGTCGTGTGAAGGGGTCTGTTGCACGTTAAATCTATCAGACCAAACGTCCCCCCGCTGGTTTGGTGTGGTGTGGAGAGGGGGTGCCACTTCAGGTGTCGTCCTCGTCATCTGACCATGGTTCAAAATGACGAGGTCCGTCCCAAAATAGCCCTCGTGTTGCTTTAAATGGGACGTTAATGTAACTAAACTAAACAAAATTTGTCAATAATGTATTATCTTAGAGTAAGATATAATTTTGCATCATTGAAACGAAGCATTGTCGAGTCTGCATAGCTAAATGGTTATGACACTGGATTTATATTCAGGAGATCAATTGTTCGGATCCCTGTAGAGTTAAAACTTGTTTAAATATTTTCCCTTGATTTGTTTTTCCTTCATTTCGTGTTTCAGAAGATTCTGAGCCTTTCTTTAATTTACCAGATAAGTTCTCAGGACTTTTCTTACACTGTCTCCAGAAAGGTATTCTGGAACTTTCCCTCCTTGTATAAAAGCTGAAGATTTCTTAGTCACAGAGTTAATAATTTGATTTAACTCTACATCTTGTGTCTTCTTGAACTCTATCTACGTGACAATGTTACATTTTTTACCAAAAGAAAGCTGTATTTTAATTTCAAGTTTATTTTTTAAGAATATTTACATATTAAGTTCTGTTCTCTTCGCTGCCGAAAACAATTATATAAGGATTTTTAAAAAATGCCAATTTTGATAGTAAAAATGTTAAAAATATTATTATAGTAAATTATAATTCGACTTTTAAAAATGGTTAAGTCAAATAAAAAACCCATGACTTTAGTTTAAGTCAAATTTATTTATATAAAAAATCGTTTGTTAGACAGTCAAATTTTGAAATGCATTGCAAGTTTAGATTTATAAAAACTTGTAAAGAAAAAATGAAACAAAAATATGCTAGGAAAGAATGGAAACGTTTGAAAAAAAATTATTAAAAAATTATTATTTATAAATTAAAGACTAAAAAGCATAGAAAATATTTTTTAAATATTTCCTATTAATAATTTAACAAAAAGGTTTTTTTAAAACAATTTTCTAAAAATTTTTTTATGATTTCCAAAATTATCGTTGTTTCCATAGAAACTTGAATTTTCTGAATTTTTTTTATCCCTATGAAAAAAGTCTTTATTTGTTCCTTCTCTGTTTGAGTTGAGTTGAAACGACAAAAGATTAAAAAGCATAAAAAATATATTTTTAAAAATCTTCTGTTTAATATTCTAACAAAAAGGCTTGTAAAACATTTTTTCTAAAATTTTTTTTATGATTTCCAAAATTATCTTTGTTACATAGAAATTTGAATTTTCGAAATTTTTTTAATCTTCATGAAGAAAGTCTTTATTTGCTCCTTCTCAGATTGATTTGAGTTGAAACGACAAAAGATTAAAGACTAAAAAGCATAGAAAATATTTATTTTAAAATCTCCTGTTTAATATTCTCACATAAAGATTTTTAAAACACTTTTTTCTAAAAATTATTTTTATGATTCCAAAAATTATCCAACTATTAAAATTATGATTCCAATTTTATCGTTGTTTCAATAGAAACTTGAATTCTCTAATTTTTTTTATCTCTATGAAAAAATTATTTATTTGTTCCTTTCTGGTTTGATTTGAGTTGAGACGACAGAAGATTAAAGACTAAAAAGTGTAGAAAATATTTTTAAAAAATGTCTTGATTGATATTCTAACAAAAAGCTTTTTAAAACTTTTTTCTAAAAGTTCTTTTATGATTTCCAAAATAATCGTTGTTTAGACAGAAACTTGAATTTTCTAATATTTTTTTTTATCTCTGTGAAAAAAGTCTACATTCGTTCCTTCCCGGTTCGATTTGAGTAGAAACGACAGAAGATTGTTTGTATATCTATTTTTGCTCTAGACCACAAAGGCTCGGAATTTTGCTCTCAGAATAAAAGAGATTTATTGTGAAGGATCACCTCTATCAAAAAAACCTTCCACCTTTATTTCATTTCACCGAAAAGCAAGCACATTAAAATGACCTCCTTGAAAAGTGCAGCGCCCTAATGTAAGATAGATGAAGCCCCAAAGCAGACAAGAAAAGCAACGGAGATAGATATTGAGCAATATTTCCATTATGCAAATGCTTCTTTGCAGTTTTCTGGCGGGAAAGAGAAAATTCTTCACAAAATTTCCCCCCTTCTTACAATGGTTATTGAATTAAATCTACCAGAGCACCTCTTCAATTTATCTCTCATACTTAACGACCTAAAAAACACTTTTTTTATTTTATTTCTCTTCGTGTTTTTAGTTCACTCTGAAAGAACTTAAAAGCAGTATATCTCATCATGAACATGCGTACAACAGTCGAATTTTTTCTTTCTATTTTGATGATTTTTATTATCACCGCTATATTTTTATTGCCTCCCGGGCCCTTCCAAGAAAAAAAGAACAAAAAATGGAGCAAAAACTGTGTGGTAATAACCGTGTCGAATTTTAAAAGGCAATGATTTAGCGAGAACTCACGCGTTGTTAATTTGAAATATTCTTCAATGATTCTTTTTTGGCTCCTAGGTGAGAAAAATGGCGGCTGATGTTTTTATTGTAATTCGGCGCGCGAGATAGAAGATATCACTTGGGAGTAAAGGGATTTCGAATTTATGTTGCCAAAAACGTATGTGGAACTATCTAATTTATTTCCCTCTACTTTACGAGCACCATTAATTTCACCCGAAGAAACATTTCTAGGCTTTTACAGCAAGAAACAGATTTCGCGAAAAGCAAAATGGCGGAACGAGTGACGGAGTGTGAATAGAAAATTATGTTCCACTTAATTCGAATCGAGGTTCGAAATTTAGCACGCTTGTTTAATTAAGGATCGTATAGAAAAGGGGTAATAAAATTATTCTAGCTGTGCTGTTTTGGGGGTATTAAAAAGAACATTTAATGTTGTATCATAATTTTACTCGAAATAATGGTTTGCAGTTTTACGAGGAATAGCAATAGTAAAAGTAAAAAATAATAAAATAATAATAGGAATAAACGAATAAAAACCGAAAAAGAAAAATTATATATAATTTTTTTTCACAATCTATTGGGGTAGTTTTTTTTTATTTTTTTACCAAGAATCTGTGATAAAATGGAGTCTGTTCTGCATATATTTGGAATATTTTTACGAGTAATAGCAATAGTAAAAGTAAAAAAAATATAATAGGAATTAATGAATAAAAACCTAAAAAGAAAACTAAAAATTATAAATAATTTTTTCCCACAATCCTTTGGGATAGTTTTTTAAACAAGAATCTGTGATAAAATGGTTTCTGTTCTGCATATATTTGGAATATTTTCTTGCATCTAGCTATCAGTGTAAGAATTTTTGATTTCTGTTGCCGGAATATACCGAGTGTTTATAGTTTGTTAAGAATAAATTTAATAAATATTTTTTCTAGCGAATTTAAAATCTTTTATCATATTTCATAAATATTGAATTTCGAAGTAATATTTGTCACAAATTCGTTATTAGATGATACTCAGCATTTGAAATCAAAATCTTATAAAATTATTTGACTAAAAGACAATTAAATTTTGGAAAATATTAAAATTGCAGTTTCCCATCGACGACGCATCGGCGTATAAAGTTTCAAAATTCGAATGCTTGAAGAAATGAACCGAAAATCCATTTGCAGAGCCCGTTCAATTCGAAATAAGTCAAGAAAAATTATATTGTATAAAAAAATCATTTGTGATCTAGAATTTCAGAATATTGTCTTGAAATTTAAAAACATTTACCTCTAACAGTTACTTTTCGTACAAACGTAGACTGATGATATGGAATCAAATTTTCTACATCCCCCCCCCCTCTTCTGCACAACAGAAGCAGAGAGAAAAAGGAGAGATGTGAGCTGAGTCCTAAAAGCCATTACCCATCACTGTACAATCAGTTCCTTATCAGCACAACCCGCTATTGGTATGGGGTAACAGACCACACATCATATCAGTATCGAGAACCAGCCACTATATCGGAAGTTCCTCATCCCCATATCTGCAATGTCTCGTGAGGAAATTGATCAGTTGTAGTAAAAAATGGATGAACTGAGATGAAATTCCTTCAAA
>JAPMOQ010005355.1:467099-493998 GCA_026543055.1 Argiope trifasciata | reverse complement strand
TTTTCATACATCATCTATTTAAAAGCGCAATATAATTGATTCAGAAAAAAAAATTCTTTCAATTTATTTTTCTCTTTGGTCAATATCTTCTGTTTCATATTCAAAGCCATGAACTTTAAATTGATGCTTTATTCTAGAACGAGGGAAGGGAGAAAAAATCTATTCTAAAGCACAAGGATGGATCCTATAACTCCCCCCTCTTCATCTTCGGAAAAGGTATTCCGATAGGACCGTGAAAAATGAGGCTCATCGCCGTAAATTCACCTGGCCGCCTAATTAAATCAATTTGCCGAGACGCTATCGCCTTTCGGAACCGCCCCCCACCCTCCATCTCATTGTTCTTCTTCAGTTCGGCGTTACAAGTGGTGCTCGTGGCGGCTGCTGAACTCGTTTATCGTTTTCTCTCTCGTCTGCGCCGCAAACGATATTTTTGCAGGGAATTTCACCGATAAAGTTGGCAGTCAAATGGCACCACTGGAAGTGTTGCTTCGATGGTTGTATTTGCCGAAGGAGATTAGAATTAGCAATGTAAATAAATTACGGTTTCACTTTGAACGAATCTGTTCAAGTTTGTAGAAGTTCCGGTAATATCGGAAACTTTACGAGAAGGAAAGTGACTGCAGGTAAAAGGTATCCGACGACGTTCGAAGGAAAAGAATTTAAAAATTGGATTTTTTAAAAAACAATTTAAAACTATGGTTTTTAGATGAACATATAATACAAAAATAGAATATGAATATTATAATATAAAATACAATAAATACAAAAAATATTTCAAAATATAATACATTTTAAGCAATACGATAGTTTCTAGTAAATTTTAATGAAATTTAACCGAAACGATTAATACTCTACACGAAATTGTGATGCAGCAATCCTATTTTTCTTTGTGTACAAGTTATAGAATATAATAATGAAGGAAATGAACCAAAATCTAAGAAAAAAATTGAGATACAAATAAGTTATAGGTAAAAATATACATATATATGCATTTATTTCATAAATTTTCAACTTAATTTTTCTAAAAACACCTATAAAGGAAAATGTATTTCGCCTAAGATAAAACTTTTGGTTCATTTCATGGCCCATATTATTTAAAACAGGCGCTGAAATTTTTATGTAAATACCTCTATTAGTTTTAAGACATGTTAATGCCAGAGAATTTTTATGATAATTTTTAGAGAAAATTGAAGTTTAAAACAAATTTCAGCTGAAAAATAACCTTTGTTTAAAATTTTCCTGGATGATAGATCAGGCCTTCATTTTCCTAGAAAAGATAAACTGTCGTTAATGTGCCTGATAATTAGTGTTTTTAACGAAGTCGGATACCTTAATGCAGACATGGCTCGATAGATTTTAATTGTCTACTGATAATGCACGCAATTAATTTATCGGCCTAGTGACTTTTTGCATCATGTGGGTCTCCGATGCTAAAAAATATAATTAAAAAAAAGTTGTTTTATCTTATTTTATCACATTTATTGTCTACACTTACGGGATGGCTATAAAGATAGTACAATTATCTAAAATTCAAAAAAAAAAAAAAAAATCGATTCTCAACCGCATCTATTTACCGATTAATTTCCAAATAACTCGTCGAGGTGACACAATAGATTCAGTAGAAATTCTAAAGCCAAGTTAAAGGTTATTTTGTAGCTATTGTGCATAAATGTCATGCAAGTCATTTTCAGTGGTTACAAATTTAGAACAAATTATACGAGAAAGTTTTAGGGAGACTAACCTTGGGAGTTTAAAATTTTAATTAAATTTTTACGTTTTTCGAAGTAACTGCGAAAAATATTGTAGTACAAGTGATTTAGCACCATTTTAGTTTTCAAAAAATTATCTTTTCAACTATATAAATGATTTTATGGTATAAATACATTTTCTATGCTTAATCTTATACTATAATACGAGGAATGGTTGCCAAGTCGAAAATCGCCCCAGAATTAATAAACTCCGGTAAATTTGGGGGTCTGGGGTTTTTGGCCACGAGGAATCGATTGGCGCCTGTTTTGAAGCGCTACGGTTGAGCAGTTTGGAGTTACAGATAGGATATTTTCAAACTTTATTAGTCCGCCATTTTGGCTAATAGGTTTCAAGCGGTAACGTGCTGCCATCTATAGCCAATATGGCGAACTAATAAAGTTTCCAGAAGATGATCCGGAACTCAAGGAACTGATCTCGAAATGGATGATCCATAACCCGTGTGGTGATATGAACCCAAGCGCTCCGTGCATGGTCAGCAAACATGGAAGATACCAGCGCAGATGGGGATTTCCAATGGAACATCAAGACATGACATCGCTGGTGGACGATGAAAAGCCGAGGTTTAACCGGTTATCTTTTCACCAATGGTTTCACAAATTTTCTTATGGCATGTATTGTTTTGATAAATCACAGTTGAAAATTTAAATCTTCGAGTTAGCTTCGATACCTGTTTTCTCCGAGCGGAGCTCGGTCACCCGCTGGTCAATTTTAAAAGGAAATATTTTAATCGCATTTTCTGACATTAAACTTGATAATTCTGAACGAATAGGAAACGAATCACGAGATGCAATAAACAGTTTCTTTCAGTACCATTCTGAAAGAACACCAGGCTTTACAATTCTAAAAAAATACACGAATCTAATATATAAAAATGAATATTTGTTCGAATTTTATATACACTGCGTGTCATTCATTCTGTTTCTATAAAACATCGCCAAATTATTGATTGATTGCACTTAATAATATTTTTTTCGGCAGCAGTGGGCGATGTACCTGCTAGATTAGACTAAAAATTAAATAGAAGCTCTATTCATACTCCTGTTATTAAATTATGTAATTCCGGCCACATATTCTACTGTATATTTCTATCGATACAACTATTATAAATAATT
Source organism: Argiope trifasciata (assembly GCA_026543055.1). NCBI lineage: Eukaryota > Metazoa > Arthropoda > Arachnida > Araneae > Araneidae > Argiope > Argiope trifasciata. The sequence goes on along the minus strand of JAPMOQ010005355.1, from coordinate 491,116 downwards.
GTTTTATCACTGATGAACATGGATATACTGCATCTCTAAATTTTGCAGCTTCGATTGGATTGGATTCTCAGCTAACAAAGATGGAAAACAGCTGCTTTGGCCGCCACAAAGGCTAAACGAAATATGCGTGATTTCATAATTGTTAATGTGGTATGTTGTATTGTGGAATCGCTCCAGTGTGATTATTGAATTGTCGCTAACAATCGAACTCGCGACCTTCCGAATTGTAGATGCATAACATATCACCTGTAACTAGCTTATTAAGATATCACCTTAATATTGCCCTACCAGTGAGTCGTTGGAAAGACGAACGCTTTTTTTTTTGCGCCAAGCTTTATGGCGAGCGAAGAGAGTATTTTGATAGCACCAAGAGTTATAGCGAAGGAAAAGCGTGTTCATGTCTGAGGTCACGAATGTAGTGGGTTGTGTTGTGGTGTCGCGCCGTTGTGGTGACTGAATTGTCGCCAAGCATAGAACTCGCAACCTTCCGATTTGCAGAAGTATAACATATCATCTATGCAAAAGTGATCACCAATGTTTAGTGATTGTTACTGGCTTATTAAGATATCACCACATTATTAAGATATTACCACGGCTCTTAACAACATAAAAATGACGCAGAAGGTTTGGAAAAAATTACAATGATATTTGATTGAATACAGCAAAAACAGCACAAAATGACCGTCTGTAAGAGAACATTCAAATAACTAATGTAACTGTCATGCCTTTCAAAACCATTGTTAATGCTCGAAACATTTTCTCGTGTATTCTATTAAAAATGCTATACTTCTTCCCCTTAACTTTAAAACGATGTTTCGTATTTATGGTTTTGGATAAGGTTGTGAACACCAGGGTTTTTTCAGAGCTTAATTTTTAGACAAAAGACATTTTTGTGTTTCTTAATTTAGCAAAGAAAATCAATATATGTCTACAATTGATAGCGTTCGTGAACAGCAATTTTAGTGTGATTCTAGTATATAATTTTTGCCGATTTTGGCGATTAATAATTTATATGTGGGTAATAAGTCAGAAAATGGCATATATATTTGGGTTGTACTTTTTTCAACAAACTGGAAACCAAAAAACCAAAATTGGGCTTAGAGCTAGCATTATAATTATAAGATCACATACTACAATTAATTTTATTTGTCGTGTTTTTGAATCCTCATTGCGCTTACAGGTAAGTCAAGTATATATATATATATAAATAGAGAGAGATATATACATACATAGATTTCAAATTTTTAATCGTTGATAAAACAATTTTTATTCCATCCACTCGAGTTTAAATACATTTTTTAAAACTTGTAGTCGTTGACACTTGATGTAAATACAGTTTTTTTCAAATATTAATTAATTATTTAAATTGTTCAGCAATTTTTATTTGATCGACAAAACAGCCAAATCTGTCGCCAAATGGTCGCCAAGCTCTGAGATTATTGACGCAGAATATAAGTACTAAGAAGGAATTGATTTTTTTTTACATATTACCTGTTTTTTTAAAAAATTAATGTTGAATCCTTACTTTTTTTAAATGATATCAAGTAAAATTTTTTTTTCATAGATGCAGTCTATTTGTATATATTTAATCAAAATTACTAAAGTAGAAATAAAAACTCGCAGCATGACTATAAAGCGTATTCATCTTCAACTTAGCGTCACTTAACGGTTCCCACTATTCAATGGAATGTATGAAGATATCAGATTGAAAAGAAAAACACGAGGACTGTAAATATGGATTTAAGTACAGTACTGAAGGTACCAGGTCATCTCAAAACCCTATAGGATATGATGTTAAAGATGGACAGTTTCATTCCAACTGTTTGAGAGTGTGCAGATGGGGAGAAAGACAGCTATTGACTACCCCGAAAGTAATGTTAGTTTGGCTGTTCGGTCCATGTAAGGTTGGACAATACTTTTTCAGCAGTCGACCATCACAAATGGTGTCGATGCTTACGTTCAGTGGTGGCGGGGTGGTCGGCTGCATACAAGAAGAAGAAGCGTCACTTAACCGTTAATTTGACAACATGTTTTTTCAAACATTTTTAAATTTCTGTTATTTTTTCATGTCTGTATAGACATTAAACAAAAAAATATATACCATTTTCCATTGTTTATTTAATTAGATATTTAAGGCGTATAGAAGTTTTCATAAACCCTCCATATTTTATTTATTTGATTGTTCATTGTAGCGGACTTAGCCAAGTATACCCCTTCCTTCTTGCTCCCGTGAAAATGACGGGGTGAAATTTCTACCTCTATTTCCCGCGCCCGTGATATTTCCGGGCTGGCTTATTCAAAAGTAATGTGCCAAAAATATTAAAACAATTTATTTCTTATGCCCAGAATCATGTTTAATTCTCAAAATATACACCAGATGGCTGCCCGGGACTATTTGCAATGTTTATAGAGATAGATAATTTATTTTTCACTATACACTCAGTTTTATATAATTTTCTTGAATAAAAAAATAGGCGCTTTCATGACCAATTAGGGGTTAAGGGGTTAAGGGTTAACAGGATCGGACCAAAAATGGCGAAGTGCCTTGTTCTTATATTTAACATTTACAGTAATTTTTATCGATATCTCTTCTTGCTTACATCTCATTAATTTCGGCGCTTGCTCATCTCGAGCGCATCGATTTGTTTTCTTCTGCGCGTCGACAATAAATCTCTCGCTCTCGAGCGTGTGTTTGTGCAGGAGAGAGACGGGGGTGGTCGCGTTTTTAATAACATATTTACGAAAGCACGCTACATCCCCCTCGTCTCAAGATTTTTCTTCCGAAAGAAAACTAATTAAAATATTTCCCTTATCTTGCTCTTGTTCTTGGGATTGTATTTGATTATCTGGATTATATGCGAAGATCTTCGCACTGTCCCTGGAACTTATAGCTGGATGGAGAAAGAAACAAGCGAAGGTTTCAACGCTGATAATTTTTTACTTGCTCTTCCATTTGCGACGCTCTGAAAGACAGGAAAATCGGATGGCTTTCTTTTCTCTCTAGAAAGCTTTCTGGAGTTCGTTTTAAAGACGAGGGAAGAATTTGGTGTGTAATATAAGCTCGAATTCTAATCTTTTATCAAAAAAAATAAAAGTTAAATTATTAAATCTTAAATTATTTATTAATTAAGAGAATTAAATTATTCTTGCGTAAGTATGTTTTATAAAAAGTATTAGAACAAAATGGGGAATTGCTATAAAACAAGTTTTATTATCTATATAAATGAAAATGAATATTTGTCTGTATGTCTCTTATGCGCTGCCGTACCTCTCATTCGATCCCGATAAAAATTCGACAGCATATTGCTTGCACTTAAGCGAAGATTATAGGCATAATACAAACATCTAAATCATAAAAAATATTTTCAGAACTATTTACCGTATCTATTAACCAAGGAGTAACCGCCAAATAACTCGCCAAGGAGACACAACAGATTCAATAAAGATGCTAAAATCAAGCTAAACGTTCATATTTCGGAGCTATTGTACGTAAACACTATGTAAGTTCTCTGAGGTAACAGTTTTTTTTTTTTATAGAGTATACGAGAAAGTTTAAGGGGAACCAATCCTATAAATCTGAAATTTTAGTAAAAAATTTAATAAAATTCAAGCGGATATTACAGTAATTTCCAGAAATATTATAGTACAAATAATTTCGCACTATATTGGTTTTCAAAAAATTATCTTTTCAAATACATCGAAGATTTAATAGTATAAATATTTTTTATATGTTTAATGAATTTTGAAAGAAAATACTTTAATCGCATTTCCTAAAATTAAACTTGAGAATTCTGATCGAGTATTAAACGAGTCACGAGGTACAATCAATAGTTTCTTTCATTACCATTCTGAGAGAACACAAATTTTTCAAATTCTAAAAGATTACACAAATTTAAGATATAAAAATTTTGTTTTTGTTTGTAGAATAGAAATATATTTGTAGAATAGGATAATAAAAATAGAATAAGAGATATTTATGATTTTCCTTTATATTTCCTGCGATTTCAACATATGTATTCAATGCCGACAAGAAAATAAATACAATTCCTAATTAAACAAGATAACTACTTCAAATTCAAAACGATATTTCCAAGGTTATTTCTTCTGCTGCAGCAACGCACCATGTACCAGCTATTTATGCTAATAATGCCATATGGTGCAGTGATCATCACCGACTAGTCATACGTATTCACTGGGGAATAGCAATACCCCAAGTTTTTATTTTTTTCTTAGCACTATTTCTTTAAATTTGATCCTGATGTCATTTAAATTCATTAACAGTCTAACGCAATTTGCTGTCTCTGTTTTGGAAGAGATAAATTGCCCTGAAGAACTGCGATTTCCGGCAGTATTGAAATCCTTCTTACGGCGCAAGCGCAGCAGCAATAAACAATTTATTTTTGTTTTATTATTGGAGGGGAAAAGCGACTTTAGAAAATGCAGTCTAAGAGATTTAGAAATGGAGTTTAAGTTGCTGCTCGATAAAGGAAAATTTTGCATGAGCTAAGAGCTTGAAAATAGATAAGAAACGGAAGATTAATTAATGTAAATATGCATTATTAATACAATATTGGATCACAAGATTATTGTGCAGGTTAAGTCAATAATACTTTAATTTTATATCAATATTTCGTAATGGATCATCGTGCCTTCACCGTAAAGGTCTTTAACTTGACGATAGATTTCAGTTGAATTTCAAATTCCTTCCGTTCAAAAATCGAATCACGTCATGAGTATAATAGTTGATAGAATCAGTAATTGTCTTAAACTTTTTAAAATGTATATAGTAAACCGAAAACTCAATGCAGAACAAAAAAGAAATGGCCAGTTGTGAACCAGAGAACAAGGAAAATAACTGCGCATTCGGGGAACGTCAATTGCAGCGTTGCAGCAGCGGTACAATGAAAATGGTACTTAGTTTCCAAATACACCCTTTATGATTTAAATGGTAATCCCGAAAATCATTAGTTGTCTAATTCTTCTGTGATATTTGCATCCAAACAAAATGTTCATCAACAGAAGATATTGCTCTATATTTTCTCGTCTTATGGTCAAGAAGAAGCAAAACTGTCGCAATCCAAGAGTATTCATCCCAGTTGCAATGGATTGTAGCAAAAATGTAAAAGAATCAGGCAGCATTATTCACCAAACCAGACTCGTTATTTCTCCAACACAGCACCAGTCTTCTGCCAACGAAAACAAATAATGAGGTTATCTACTTAATTGATTGGGTCTTCATCTACCTTATTTGCTGGAGGTTGCACTTACGGTTTATCATTTGTCTTTGGCTATGGGCATCAGTAATCATTTGTTCGAGTAATAATTCATAAATCGAGAGAATGTCACCAAGGCGATAACACTAATTTTCGAGTAGAAGAACATTTACAGACATGGAATATGTAGTTCGTTAAGAGTATTTATACTAATATTATAAATATGAAAGTTTGGATGGATGAATGTTTGTTACTTAATCACGCCAAAATGACTGAACAGAATTGGATGACATTTAGCTCAGAGATACATTATTGTCAGAAATAGAGCATAGGCTACTTTTTATTTCGGTTCATTCAGTGGTTCATTTTTTATTATTTAAAAACTAACCAAAAAGCGAAGGCCAAATCCCCTCAAATCCCCTCCCCCTTCCCCTCATTCTGAAGTACTTTTAACTTAAAAGAAAACAGAATAAAGGAAATAAAAAAATTCTACTCTGCATTGCGTTACCCCTCACAAAAGTGGTACAACTTGTTTGGATACTTGATTCTTGACGTCTCATCATCAGAAAGATTAGAGGACTATCTCACCACGAAGGTTTTTTTTTGATACTGAACTTGCTATTTTGAGCGATGCTCGTGTGACAAGTGGCATTTGAAACTTTTGAAATTGATTTGGCCCTTTAGAAATTTGACACGGCAATTACTGTTTGAAATCGGCTCTCGAATGTGCGACTGCGCAGTCAAAAACGCCGAGAGCGCTGAGAGGCTACCTTATTCTCTTGCACAAGCAGAACCTGGGAAAAAAACCCTACTTCAAAAATAATACTTCTGTAAGTTACCAAGATTGAAAAGGGCCGTGGTAGCCTGGTTGGTAGAGCGTATGTCTAGCGGCCGAAAGGTAGCTAGTTCTGTCTTCGTGTTGATTAACGGCAGTTGGGCCACGTTTAATAGGTCTTGCCCTCCAAGTTCCCATAGCAAATGATACCTCTGGGGGTACTGAATCGGGGATGAGTACGTCTTTGACTTGGATCTGAATTCTGACTTGCGGATGGATGAATGAGTTCGTCCACCCCCTAAAAAAGGTTGTGTTGTGTGTGTTCGAGCAAATTCGTACGTTCACCTTAATGGTGCTCGTTCACAAAGAAAGGCGCACATTTCTGCCTTCATTCGAAAGAGCTACTTCTCATATGACCAAGTGATATTACACCCACCGGTTTCACTACTATATCTTTCACACACATAAAGAATTAACAGATGTTCATACAATTAATCTTTCAAAAAATTGCTCTGAATGTAATAGAAATCTATATTTTTATTAACGAAATATATCCACTTTTATTTATTTATACAAATTTATTCACATGCTGTTTCTGCAGGCAAATTTCACCCAAAATTCGATAGAAATCTTGATTTTTGGTATAAAGAACCCCATGCCAGTTTCTTTCTTGTTCACCGAGTTTTAGAGTTCGAAGACAAAGTAAAACAGAACAAGATTGAAAATTCTTAACAGAAAGAAACTACCTGTTTTCCCCTTTTGATTTTTAAATAAGCAGCATTGGCATTTTGCGAACCATTTCCCTGTTTCTTTTGCTAAGGTGAATCCTAAATAACATTTCTACTTTTAGAATAAAGTCGGGGGTGAGGAGGATGCAGAGGGGGCGGGAAAGTACTACAGATGTGACTGACAGTAAGAGATGCTTTCGAAAGTCTTCTTTCTTTTAATACATCCAATATAAAATATTTCATTCTACATGTCAGGGGTTGAAATCTGTTTGTTTGAAACAACTAGTATTTCATGCACATATATGACATTTTTCTTGAGATACATTGAGTTTTTTCTCAAAATATGATGAAATTTTTTTTATTTTATCTCAAAATTTAGTCTTAAAAATCATAATCTGAAGTAGTATCTTATACTTATGCAAAAGGAAATACATAATACATTCAAAGACAATGTAGAAATTTTTTCATTATGCCTTATCAAAGCAGGTTTTTATTTCTACAACCTAATTTCACATTTTTGTATTACACACACACACACACACACACACACACACACACACACACAAACTAAGGCTGGTCGCCTGTTGGTCTGTATTTATGCAAGGACTTATTAAGAAAATTCCGCATGTGATCTTGTGACTTTAACTGCAGTTCTGTGCTACATTTTGGTATCAATCGGGCGGTCAGAAAGATGTATAAAATATTTCCATAAAAATGAAAAAAATTGCAAAAAATATATTATTACATATCTGTAATGTTGTTTCCCTAAATGTTTGGTTCAATCATTGCAAAGACCGTTTTACTGTCAGGGCTATTGGATGCTGATAGCATACCAAATCAGTGATTTGGAAATTTCAAAATAGATAATGCTTGAAATTTCCAAAATTTTAGAGATTAAGCCAATAAGAACCGATATATGTCTCATTGTTCCAGAATCTTCTATGTTGGCCTCCGGGAACTATAAAAGGCTGGTAGTCTTATGCCGAGTCAGTTCTAAAACAAATCTGGTTTTGAATAGTGGAAGTACGAAGTTTCGGGACGGCGTATAGTTCTATCGATGTAGTTCGGGACGGCGTTTTATTATTATTCGTATAAACGGCGTATTGTTGTTATTCGTATAGATGGTGTATAGTTATTATTCGTATAGATGGAGTATAGTTATTATTTGTATAGACGGCGGAATAGTTATATCAGTCGCGTGAGGAATACCCTATCGTAGTATAGAGTCGACAGTTGTATACACATAAAGCGAGAAGACAGTAGATAACTACAGACATTTCGAGAGACCATTGAGTGAAGGTGTGTAGATTCCCTATTCCTGCTGAGTTCTATTACGTGGTTTTGTGCGCTGTGATTGTCGTTACTGCTGATTACTATTTGTAGGCTGTTATTTGTTGTAATGTGCTGCATGTGTGTTGCATGTGTTCATCTCGGCTGTATATATTTATCGTCTTTGTGTTATTCAAAGTCGCCATCTGTTACTCAAGGATTGGGTTTATTTCATTGACTAGCAATTTGTGAAAGAACACCCGTATACAGTTTATAAGTTACTAAGTTAATTAAAGTTATTATAATAATAAGCTTTTAAGTTAATTAAAGTTACAGTTTTTATTGCGAAAGTATCGTTTTCTTATACAAGGTATTTGCAATTTTACCCTTGGTCCTGAATTTTCTGCAGGGCTCCCCGAAAAATGAAAATATGAAAAATCAATGGAAGTAAGTCTGTGAAATAAACTTTCAGGAAAACTACTTTTTCCGGTTTTTGTTTGAGTTTTGGAGTTTAATGTGGGCTTTGTGCGCAGTAGCAAGGATATGAAGCTTTGTTATCGTTAACACGTTCACTGCCACTACCCTCGCCTGATACCAGACCATCTATCTAATGAGATGACTGCTTCTTTGCCATCTTTGAACTGTAGTAGAGAAGGCGTCATCTAATTACATAGATGGTTTGGTCCTAGAAAAGAACGCAATCTACGAATTATCTCGTGGTTGGCAATCAACGTTTTAAGACCTAAACTTTGACGGGTCTCTATATTATAGAAGTTAAATATGTGTACCGAATTTTGTCCACCTACCTTTCTTCGTTCTATAGTTATCGTGTTAAATTCGAACAACTGGACGGAAAGACTTCTGAATAGTTAAACTTTGACAAAGATCTACAAATTCGATGTAAAGACCAAGTAAAAAAAACTTCAACGTGCAGTCAAGGTGTCAATGAATCTTTTTGAAATTCAGTACGCATCATTTCTTAAAATGGAAAGAAAATAAGAGTGCTCTGTTTTATTCAATTCTATCGAGAATTTTCGAAGATATTGAATTTTTATTCCATGATTTTGGAAGAAACCCTGCTATCATATTTATTTCTTTTCCCAGCAGATATTTCCCCGGCTTATTATAAATATTCGACTATCGCATTGTTATTTCAAGAGAAAATAGAAAATTGTGGGCGGATGTAGTTGAAATCTCGCAATCGATAGAGGTTACCCAATCGATTGCACCCCTTCGAAAGAATCTTCGAATGTAAGGAAGAAAAGGGGGGAGAAATAAATCCCTTTCTATGAATTCCCCAAAGAGTTACATTTCAATCTATTTTGCCGAGCCTTGTGTTGGCAACGAAAACAAACTCTAAACCGATGCACAAACAGAAACTAAATCTGAAAATAAAATCCTTTCAAATTCAATAAAATAAAGCGAGCGTCATTTTGAAATAGAGGAAGAAAGAAAGCTCCTCTTTTTCTCCTCTTGTAAAAAAGCCTTTGAAAATCAGCTTCAGTGCTCTTTTTCGTTTTGAATAATTTGTTGTTCTTAATAAAATGCTGAGGTTTACAGAAACCTATTTTGATCCTTTTCCAATCTGTAAAATGCAATCTTTTTTATATCTGACATTCGATGCATTGTCAGCACATTGCAATAAAAATGCTTCTAATTTTTCTTTTTTTTATATCCAAAATAAAAACATTTGTTTAAATGTACTTTTATTACTACTCTAAGTATAAGAATAAAATTTTTAAATTTATACATTCTCTTTTTTTGTCTTTCTTTTATTATTATAAATATCGTAAAATCAGAAAAAAACTTTTTCGGAAATTCATTACCAAGTGGCACCACTGGTATTAAATAAAATAAAATTAATTAATTAACTGCTGATAAGTTCTACAAAAATTAAATTAGATAATGCCTAGAGTACAAAACTTCAAAGTGGTAGTTTACCAAGTAGTGAATGAAAAATTTATTACGAATTTCATACTTATTAATTTCATTCGTAACGAATTTCATATGTAAACTCATGAAAAAAGCCCATTAATTGGAAATGTATAATAAAATATGAAAAAATGAAAGAAAGTATATAAAAAGAAGTATGAAGTATATAAAGTATATAAAAATCGCAAGAAATGCAGTCAGTGAAAAATGATCTTCAGCCTTAAAATAAACATGTTTTGAATCATATTTATTAGTTTGTCTATAAACCCCAAATCGGAAAGAGCTACAGGAATGAAATCTAGCATAGGGTTTCCTAACAATATACAGCTGAATGAAATTTATCATATTTCTGTGCTGGTTAATCAAAATTTTAGAGTTATACCGAATTTTAGATGAATACTGTCTACGAATTGACAGTATCTCAATTATTGGGATATTGAATAAGTTCTCGCTGTTATTTTGTGTGTGAAAATTAATGTTTTATTTAAAAAAATATTTAAATAACATGTTTTTGGAGATATTGCTCATCGTTAGCCATTACCTTCCCCCATCTTCTTGGCAGAATTTGAATTCCACGTCGGAAGAATAACACATCTTTTGACGCTATCTTTCCATTTAAGTGTTTCCAAGTAGGTGTTTATGGGTTTTGCAAAATGTGAAGAGCGTTGCCGAAGAAATTTGAAGACGAATGAATAGAAGCATTGCTTCATGATAACTTATATTAAATGCTATCTGAACTTGTAGAATCATTAGAAGTTGATCACATAACAGTTTCAAAACGTTTGAAAGCATTAGGAATGATTCAAAAGCAAAGTCATTGGTTGCGGTACGAGTGTCTGGTCGTCGAAATCCGATGGTTGACCTCTTCCTAACTTATCTTCCAAACTAATGTCCAAGTCTTTCCTTCTTGGAGAAAGACCTCACATGAATTTATTCCCATTTCTCAAAAAAAAATTGGAATTTTTACTGAAATTTAAATTTACTTTTATTTTTACCAGTTTTTTAAAAGGAATTTTATGCAAAATGCAAAAAATTAACGACTGAACCGTGTTTTCAGTGCATCATATCCTAGAAAAGAATCTTGCTGCAGAAAATTGACACATTCATTCATTCCGAGCTAATGTCACCATATTTGAAACTGGCCGACCATTCCCTGCATCGACTTTCGCTGATTGTGCCATAACCGTTAACTCGTTGCGATCGCGAAACGACTGCATTGGTTTCCATCTTACCACAAAGTGGTACATCATATGACGTATATGAGTGGGATAACCGACACGCATTTTTATTGAAATGTTAAATAAGTTGTCGATGTTTTTTTGAGAAATTAAATTATAAAAAAACATGTTACTGAAAGTATTGCCCACCTCTAGCGACTACTTTCCCCCATATTTCTGGCAGCATTTGTTTCCCACGTCGGTTTGTTTGACGCGTCTTTTGAGGCTATCAAAGAATCGATTCAATTTTGGGCATTTTCGTAAGAACGGAAGTGCTACTTAAACAGACCATATGTCATAAACCGGAAAAGTGGTAGTCGGAAGGGCCAAAGTCTGATGAATACAGCGAATGGGGTGGGACTTCCACTTAAGCATTTCCAAGTAGATGTTTTACCGGAGTTTGAGCAGCAAAATGTGGCAGAGAGTTTTCATACTGCAAAATAACCTTGTCATATCTCTGCTCATATAGCGCTCGTTTTTCCTTGAATGGTGGGCTTAATCGCTCCAATTGTAGTCTGTAGAGATCTCTCATGATGGTTTCATTTAGTTTCAGTAGCTCAAAATAAATTATACCCAGCCGATCCCACTAAGCAAAAGCTTGGAACCATAAATATTCGGCTTTGTTGAAGATGCTGATGCATGTTCGGGATTATACGCTTAGGATTATCTTAGTGTCTCCCTTTTTCATCGCCATTTACGATACAATGCAAAAATTCTTTCCTTTTCTGTTGTTCTGTTCACACTTGAAAAGACGCCGTTCGACGTCTCTTGGTTTCAACTAGTACAGCAACCAATGACTTTGCTATTGAATCATTCCTAATGCTTTCAAACGTTTCGAAACTGTGGTGTTATCAACTTCCAATGATTCTGCAAGTTCAGCTAGCATTTGATATGAGTTATCATGTAGTAATGCTTCTAATTGATCGTCCTCAAACTTCTTCGATGAGCCAGAACGTTCTTTATTTTAAAGACCAAAGTCATTGTTTTTAAAGCGTCTAAACTAATGTCTACAAGTGGTTTCAAGCAGAACATGATCGCCTTAAGTCTCAATAAGAATTCTGTGACGTTCATCTGCAGATTATTTTGAATAAAATAGCACAGTAAAATTTCCCACAAATGCTCTTTTTTCCAAAACGAAATGCAGGCAGCTGTAGCTGCAAAAGAAGCGACTTCTTTCTCAGACGAGATATACCACGCAACGATGCAAAAAATATTTTTGAGCGACACTTGTTTTCAATGTGGCAAGAGTCATGGGATCGTCGAGTCAGTAATAAACTTTATTTCATAAAACCCAAAATTGCATTGTGGCCTTGTCTCCCAGTGCCTGACTACGACGTCAAATGGACTAGACTCCGATTGGTCACACTCATCTAACTCACAGGTACGAAAGAACTCCTATTTGCTCAAGTTGCTCAGTAACTTTAACTGTTGCTCATATTTTGATGGAAGGCCCTGACTATAGCTTTCATCGTAAGCGCTATTTGAATTGCCCCTCTTTAGATATATGAATGTTGTTAGGCGAACATCCATATCAAAATGTTTTTAAATTCTTAAAAGCTGTTGGATTTTATTATTTTATCTAAAATATTTGAACTAAAATATATTTGTAACATTTACTTCTTGTTTTTTTTTATTGTAACATACACACTATTATATTAAACATATGTTAATATAATTTTATATCTAATCACAATTTTATTTACAAAAGCATTTTTGAATATATACCATGAGGTTGGCACAATACGGCCAGAATTGGTTTTTGAGCCAAAAATGTCTACAAATCCAAATCCAATCCAAAACGAAATTTGAGATATTTAACGCGATGAAAAATAATGCTGTTTGCTCTTCCGTGAAATAATAATATACACTGAATTTCAAGCTTTCTTATAGTATACTTCGTCGTATATATAGTATACTTATGGTATACAAATAGATACGTTGCTATCATAATCAGTTCCATAAACGCCATCCATTGGAAAACAATGACAACTTATTAACTATCCAATCTCATAAAAATCATTAAAATTGTGCAGAAAAAAATATAAAAAGGTAGTAAATGATTCAAAAGAAAAGATCATTTATAGCCAGCATTGTGGTGAGATCTCGGAATCAGGATTAGAGGGTTTCCGGTTCCAAAACCAATTCAGCCGAAGAACCATCGTGTAAGTGAGTCTGGTGCACTCTAAATCCGTTGGACCCAAATGTCCTTAAGCTGTTGCGATGTAGCAATTTGGAGAAGTGGTGCCCGCTCAGATATCGTCTTCATTATTTGACTGTAATTGAATACTACGAGATCCGTCCCCAAATAGCTCTAGTGTTACTTTAAAACAGGACGTTAATATAATAAACTAAGGATCCTTTATAATCAAAAAGTCACGGTGAAAGCTTTCTGGTGAACCTGATGAACTGACTTTAGTTTTAACCGACTTTGACTTATAACTAGAGTTACCCTTGTTTCATTTCGTCGAGCCGTTTTTGTATTTCTAAGAGGTCGAAACAAACATCGGTTCAAAATGACAAGATCTGTCCCAAAATAACCCTAGTGTTGCTCTAAAACGGGACGTTAATATAACTAAACTAAACCAATGCATATAAGATGATTCGCAGATTAATTATTCGTTAAATCACAGCTTTAAGAATACTTCGAATAAAGCGGTATGATCACTGCTCAAAACAATTAGGAGATACTGTAAGCTTGGAGTGAAACATTTAGCCGACTTTGACTTATAATTAGAGTTACGCTTCTTTCAATTCGTCGAGCAGTTTCTATAGCTCTGTGAGCATAGAAACATGTTGCAAATCCTTTGCTTTTTGTAAAGTATAATTGATTCGTCGGAGGATATTGGGAAAGGATGAAATGTGTAAAATCATTGCAATATTTTCTCGTAGAAGAGTATTTCCCAAAAAGAGTTTTCAAGCTATTTCTAATTTTCCAACTAGCCAACGATATGTCAACAGAGCCTCATAAATTAGAACAATCCAAGAATTGCATTGCACATACAAAATGTAAACTATCGCGACTCTTTTAGTACCCGCAAGGTTTCCCCAAATTCCGCGCAGTCAGTTTCTGGAAATTTCAAGAGAGCTGGATGGAAATTCCCTTTTTGCTTCTTCATTCGCAAAAGCAGGACAAGGAGTCTTCAACGACGATTAACGACGAAATATCAGACAGTATTTAAACCGTCTTTGACTTGTTACTAGAGTTACCCTCGTTTCATTTCATCAAACCGTTTCTATAGCTTTAAGAGCATCGAAATATGTTGCTCATCGTTTGATTTTTGCGAACTATAACTCATTTGTAGGAGGATGGAATGAGTAAAATCATTGTAATATTTTCCTTTCGAAGAGTATTTCTAAGAAAACGTTTCCGAACTATTTCTCATTTTCCAACTAAGTGATATGTCAATAGAGCATCATATATCAAAACATTCCAAGAACTCCATCGCTTGTTATCCTTGTTCCATTTCGCAAAAAGGCACCGCTGTTTCTATAGTTCTTAGAGCTTCGAAACATGTTGCTCATCCATTGATTTTCATGGACTATAATTGATTTGTAGGAAGATATTGGAAAAGAATGAAATAAGTAAAATCATCGCAATATTTTCCCTCCGAAGAGTATTTCTAAGAAAAGGTTTCCGGGATATTTCACCAACGATATGTTAACAGAGCCTCGTATATCAAAACATTCCAAGAACTACATCGCACTGACAAAATGTAAATGATCGCTGACTCTTTTAGTGCTCGCATCATCGTTGCAAGGTTTCCCCAAATTCCGCGTGGTCAGTTTCTGGAAATTTCAAAAAACACGGATGGAAATTCCCTTTTTGCTGCTTTATTCGCAAAAGCAGAACAAGAAGCCTTCAACGACGAATAACGACAAGACAATAGAGAATATTTTAACCGACTTTGACTTATAACTAGAGTTACCATTGTTTCATTTCCGTTTCTATAGCTCTAAGAGCATCGAAACATCTTGCGGATGCTTTGCTTTTTGAGAACTATTATTGATTTGTAGGAGGATATTGGGAATGGACGAAATGAGTAAAATCCTTGCAATATTTTCTCACCGAAGAGTATTTCCCCAAAAGAGTTTTCCAGCTATTTCTCATTTTCCAACTAGCCAACGATATGCCAACAGAGCCTCATAAATCAAAACCTTCCAAGAATTGCATTGCACTTACAAAATGTAAACTATCGCGACCCTTTTAGTACTCGCAAGGTTTCCCCAAATTCTGCGCAGTCAGTTTCTGGAAATTTCAAAAGACCAGTTTGGAAATTCCCTTTTTGCTGCTTCATTCGCAAAAGCAGAACAAGAAGCCTTCAACGACGATTAACGACAAGAGATCCCAGAGTAATTTTTTTTTCTTCCTCTTTCTTCAAAGACTGGAAGACGCAGTACTCGAGTATTCGCCATCAGCACCGGGTTTCTCCCTTTTAACTCAATTTGCGAGCTTCCTAATAGGATTAGGGCAACGGGACTTTTCTTGCTGGAAGTCGGACCCCTTTTAAAGATTCTCTGAGCGGTGGATGGATGGCGATGTTGCTCTCTGTGTGCGACTAACTACCCATAAAGAGCGTGCGTAATGTCTCGGAGAACTCTTGGGAGGGCAACAAGGCACCGTCGAGTCTGTAGACCTAATGAAAACGACCGAAGCGAATAGGGTGGTGTGTGGGGGGTGAGAGACATTCGAAATGATACGAGTGAATTCCATCCCTCTTAGGTGGGTATTGTTAAAGGAATGTTTTACAGAAGATAAAACATGATCAAATCGTCTTTACTTTTAAAAAAATAGTTTGGGTGTTTTCTTTGAGAGCACTCATCGCCGTTGGTGGTGGGGAGTTTTGGGTTAGCTTAAATAATGACTGTCTTGAAGGAGATGAACTGATTTTTTTTGTTGTTGTTACTATTAAAAATAACAAAGAGCGTTATGTTTATAAAATAATAGCTGGTATTCTGTGCTTTGCTGCTGCTGAAAAAATAACATTATGTGCAATTAATTTTTTTTTTGTTTCAAATAGTCTTGTTTCAATTTCAAACATATTTCAGTTTTGGGACGCTATTAACCTGTGCCAGGGATTAATCACACGCTAGATTCAAGAAAAAGGTTAAATTCACGCCAAAAAATGTTTCGTAACATCGATACTATCCAAAGCTTCCTCCGGGAGAACACCTTTTTATAGATTATCTGGTCGTCTTAATCTTATTTATAGATTATCTGGTCCTAATGGCATTTTTTTCTGACCGAAAAAAATTAAAATTAAGTGATATCAATCAATAACTTGGCAATGTTTTATCGAAACAGGATAAACGGTACGACAGTATATAAAATACAAACAAACAAATATTCATTGTTATACATTAGATTTGTGTATTCTTACAGAATTGTAAAACTTGGTGTTCTTTCAGAATGGTAATAAAAGAAACTATTTATTGTATCTCGTGATTCGTTTAATATTTATTCAGAGTTCTCACATTTAATGTCAGAAAATGGGATTAAAATAATTTCTTTCAAAATTGATAAAACATAGAAAATATATTTAGTAAATATAGTTGAAAAGATAATTTTTTGAAAATTAAGATAGTGCAAAATTATTTGTTCTATAATATTTTAAAAAGTTGCTGCGAAAAACGCTAAAATTTAATTAAAATTTAAAATCCCCTGGATTGGTATCCTCAAAATTAGCTCACATACTCTGTAATAAAATTGTAACTTCTGCAAATGACTAGCATGGTATTTGCATCCATTAGCTCTACAATATTAACCACTAACTTGGATTTAGAATTTCTACTTAATATATTGAGTCTCCTCGGTGATTGATTTGGAGATTAATTCTTATTAAATAGATGCTGTAGATAATTGTACTATGTCAATAACCATCCCGCAGATGTAAGCAATAAGCTGACCTAATTTCATTGCAATTGGCTGAAAGGTTTAGGAAGTCATAAGAGACATGCAGACAAATTTCTTAACCATTAAGTTAACTGAAAAGAATTTAATTTCAGTTTTATACTTACGTTATTTTCCTCAGTCCTGGAGCTCTATTAATGATTTTTGATTATGTGTATTCTGTTTCAGTATAGATTGTGGTTTAGAAAAAAAAAGAATAGAAATAAAACCAAAAAATATCAAGAGGCCGTAACTATCCATTTGTAATTCACATATTACATCGAATAAATAATTTTTTTTGTCGTGTCCTTGCTTCCACGGAAAAGGGGTGCAGTAGCTTCTGAGGTTAAAGACCCCTGAGCCCCCAGAGGGAAGAAGTCTGACTTGTAGCTCAAATGAAGATGTCACCACACACATTCGCTTGCACAACCCCTTTTTAAGGGGTGTGCATTCACACTTCTCACAGACAGAACACAGAGTAACAACCATGTCCGACCCGCGAATCGAACCCCGGACGCCCAGATCACGGAGAAGACACGCTACCCCTGTGCCAGGACGCAGGCAAATAAATAATTGATTTATCACATTTAAACAACATTTTTTAATCGTTACTCAAAAACATTAAAGCAAAGTACATTTGGAATTTTTTTTTCTGGAAATTAAGCACACTTGTTCCAAATACAGTAAACTTGTATATAAAGAATTTTTCAAAAAATATAAACAAAATTTCATCTAGAATCCTACCGACAAATTATCATTGTAGTAGTTAGAGCATTTACGCATTCATTGATGGAAATTTGATAATGTTCGAAACCATGCATTCATTTAATTTGATACATATATTTAATCTAACGAATTTTTAACGAACGAACTTATTGATTCATCTTATGAATACACGTTGATATAAAGTTAAATTTTTGAATAATTTTCTTTAAGAACTTTACACTAATAATTGCAGCTTTTACTACTGATAAAAGCATGCATTAACGGCTAATGAAAGGAAGGCAGGAATTGTTGAATCGTCTTATTAAGCACATACGCAAATTTTCTTATTTTTCAGAAACCGTAACTCATTAACGAGCAACTTCGCCTTCTCAGTTAGTGGAATTATTTAAAGTTAAATTTTACTTCAACTTTAATTTAGTCCATTTAAATTGCTTTTATTCACTATGCATTTTAACTTTCCCCACAGTAACTTCAATTTTTTTCTTTATTTTCTAATATTTTCAAATAAAGTATTGTTATTGTGCAGTTGTCGATTGAGAATTTCCATACTCTTCAACGCAATTAATTTGTCCTAGAAAATTAATTTTATAATTAATTAATTTTTGAAATTATTTGCGGGTTTTCTACGAATTTCCCGAATTATTGTATTTTCCAAGCCGATTCGGTTACCCATAAGATCAAGTTTTCGAAGAAGTTCTGCAGTTTAAAGATTAAGCGTTACAGCCAAAAATACCTAATATTTATTAACGTGTTTTGTTAATTAATTTGTTGACGTGCTTCATCATAAAATTTGGATCAATCATGATAATTTTTGAATTGTGAGAGGTAAAGTGTTACTAAACAAATTTAAATAAATAAGTTTGAAGGACATTTTAAAAACAATTATGAAGAAAATCAAGGAAAATGATATTTAAAAAAATAAACATAAACAATGTTTATATCTCAAAGTAAGTACGAATTATTTCTATATTTTAGGTAATTAACATTTAAACTAGTAGTCCAATAACTAATTGAAAATTAACGATTGTTCGATTTTAACCAGTTTTGGGCATATTTGTTTGAATTCACTTGTTTAATACAATAAATACGGAATACAAAACTGATCACTTAATTTATTTCCATATGATCACTGGTATTTTATTATGATTATGTTTTTATAATATTTTATTATGTTTTTTGAGATCTAAGAAGAGTCAGGTGAAGTCAAAAACTTTAAATAGACTTTCGTACATAAATTAATTGCTTATATAGTATGTCCTCATCTGATTTAACAGTAAGAGAAAACTGTGTGCAGATATGCTTTCTAGATGGCATGATATACATACTTCAGAATGTCTGTTTTCCCTAAAACTAAGATAGACCTAAATTATTAAAGTTGTTGACTACATAACTTCTCATTTTATATATAAAAGATATATTGTGCAAAATATTGCGTGTAATTAATAGAGATTTGCGTTTAATCAAGCCTATGGCGCCAGAAATTTCACCAAATAATTCTAAATGCGTTATGCCATTTAAATTTTTTTATCGGGTTGATCTTATTTTAGCCCACCTTTGGCGAATAATAAGAATTTTTTGGCGAAAGGTAAGAATTCTTTTTTCTTAACCTTTTAATTCAAATACTTTCAATTTGGCAAGATTTTGAAAAATTGGCGAGATTTTGAAAAAATCGCCAGAGGTGGGCTAAAATAGGATTTTACCATATTATTCGGTTGAGTTATTTTAACTATCTATAATTTAACATCTAAAATCATTTTTTTACTCTCAAGAATCAAAGTAAGTATTAAACATAAAAGGACATTTATTAACGAACATGAAAACACACTAACACAAAGTTATTCACCATTATATCTGTAATTTCACACTATAAATCTGGTCGTCGTCAGGTCGTTAGTAATAATAGGTCCAGCGGAATCTAGTGCCAACTTATCAAATGCTGGAGATGGAGCAATTCTCTCTCTGAGCAGACAGCCCATCATTTGGTTGATTTTTAGTTTTAAAACAAGTCAAGCAGTTATTTATCACACGTCTCACTTTATCTTGGGTCCAGTATGATCTGCGAATAAGTGAAAGGGCTGTTTGCGTGCCTGAATGTAGAGATATTTTGTGAAAATGTTTGTGTTATGATTGTTTTATGATTAAATCTGTGAAATGGTGCGACTTAAGTAAGAGCAATTGATGCTTCTTTTTATCTGATAGATCTGAAAATTTTATCTTCCCCAAACTTGTAGCAGCTCATTTTTGTCTAGAAATGGATTTAGAGTTAAAATTTTACCATTCTTCGGAATATGATGTTTTAATTTTAAACACTTTATCTCAGATTTAATTTTTTAAATTTATCTCAGATTTTTCAGATAGTTTGCTAACATCTTTGTAGCATTTTGCATTTCAATGATAATCTTTCTTTTTAATAGAAATTTTAATTTTACAAATACTAATAAATTTTAAATACCATGCTATGATTCTAAATAATTTGTTAGATGAAGAATAATTTTAATTAAAATGCTCTGTGAAGCTGTTGAAGTTAAAACAATTCATCTCTACCAAACCTTTCTTAAACTTTTAATATTAAAACTTTAACATAATTTTCGTCGTATAATGCGGAGCGATTTACCACACAACCGGCAGCTTCTCCTAACAAAGATTTCAGATACGCAAATTTATCTATTTTGGTCGATAGGGTTTTGGAATTTATGCTAAAATTCTAACCATAAACATGGGGCACCAAAATATTTATTGATACTCTGTTAGACTCAAACAGATGGCACTCAGTACGATACTCAGATAGATGAACATAATCAACAATTCTATTAGAATGAACAGCAGATTCATAAACCGAATTATTTAATGAACCACTCTGAGTAGTTTGTGACAAATTTGGATTCAACTGTGATGAAATATTAGACAGTTTGTTAATTTGTATTGAAATTCTAAAACATAATAAAGTAATATTTAAATTTTATTGAATTTAAATTTTATTTCTATTTTCCCATCGAATTCGTGTTATTTTAAATAATTTCTTAATTCTAACCATCTAATTATCTTAACATCTCATTTAAATATTCTAAATGTCCTCTTAAGTTATCAAAAGATTGCTAATTAAATTCGTTTTCTAAATTATTTATAAGATTAGATATTTCTGTATGGATGATGTCTCTAGAATTTTTCAATTTCTGTTTTTTATTAATTTTTAAAATACATAAGTACTTAAATATAAAAAAATTAATTTATTATTAACTTAATAATCACAATGTCAAACTAATTTCAAAATAGAAATAAAGAAATGTTCATCAAAAAGTAGTATTCAAAATTGTCTAGAAAATTTTGAATCAATTCAATCAATCTGAACAGTTTCATCACATCAACAATATCAATTTTTATTTCCATACCTGTCTCTCTTTGCAATAATTAAAATAATATTTTCAAATTAATTCTAATTCTTCCTGTAGAAATTATATAATAAAGGAGTTTTTTTTTACCTTTTTTTTTCTCTTTCTGGTTGTTTGGTAAAATGTAGAACATATTGTTAATGTTTGAAGTTTCGTATAAAATTATGTATTTTTACTTAAAAATTAACGTAAAAAAGCTAAAACAGATGAAGACAAAAAAATGGCATCTTTGTTTCAAAAAACAATTAAAAAAGGAAATTGTTTAAGTTAAATATGTGGCAAAAGGTGCGATGCAATTAAAAATTTAAAGATGTTCGGATGATAATTCCTTCCCAGCAATTCTGGGAGAGTTACACTTAATGAGGGAAAAAAGTGGTAGCGATGGTAGTCAACAGTCAATATGGTGTGGTATGAAGAATACACATAACATAACGCCATCTTGCGCCCCCGGTGCCTATAACATTAAGTTATCTAACCGGTTAGAAGGGCACAAAATGGAAGGAAAAAAAAGGATGAAAGAGATTAAAAAAATAGAAAGATAGAGATGACAAACCATTCGGGTATCTCCAGAGAGAATCCCATTGGTGTCGAATCATACACGACTACATTCAGTTTTTGGGTGAGGTAATAATTACATGGGGGAACAAAAATAAGTTACTATTTTTGAAGTTATATTTTTGGCCGAATATGATTGGCAATTTGGTCTCAGCTATTGTATAATCCTGATGAGGTCTTGGTATTTATGGATATGGTTTATTATGGAGTGGATCTTGAAGCGTGAATGGGTGTTTGATGCAACCCTCCTGTACCATTCTTCCTCAAAACGTGGCTCTGGCAGGTGTCCTTTCTCCGGAAAGTAGGTACTCGTTTTCTTTCTGAGAATTCAGTATCCGATAGCGAAGGGGGGTGCCAGATCAGGTGACGACCTCGTCATCTAACCGTGGTTCAAAATGACGAGCTCCGTCCCAAAATAGCCCTAATGTTGCTTCGAAACGGGACATTAATATGTAATTAAACTAAAATAAGCTAAACCGACAGCGAAAGCGATATTCTATATCATGATTCTATCACATCTGGCTGCCTTTTCTAGCCTGTGCTCCGAAAAATAAGTTGGTGTCTATATCGCCAGACCTATCAACAAATAACTCTAAACACAGTCAAGTCTTTCGAAATGTACTATGTGGTTCAGAGGTTTTAATACCTATGATCTAATATCTCAAATCTATTTTGTAACTCTCAAGAATCTAAGATATCACTAAACGCGGAATGACTGATTCACATTCACGAAAACACACACTAACAGAAAATTATTCATTGTGGGTGGTGGTGGGTTTAATACAACTTGGTTATACCAAGCCCGAATGAGGTGTGGTGATATCTTAATAAGACAGATAACATCTACAGGAGATGAGCATGCTTTTGTCCTGTGGTTATGTAATATGCCTCCTAATTCAAAGGTCCCAGGTTCTATTCTGAGCCAACATCAAACTCCCACAATGGTGACCTCGAACGTGATGAGCCTTCACCTTCAAACAACTGATGTGTGGCGCCATCTACCCGCAACCAAATTCGTCAGACTCACTTGACGCAACAATCTACGCACGCTTGGCGTAACTAAAAGACTCTCCGTTTGCCAAACGAACATGGGTACGGCGCATTAGATACAAAGCAGCTACTCACTCAACCAACCAATTCATCACCACTCAACAACAACGCATATCGTTCGTCTAACTCACTGGTGGTGATATCTTAATAAGATAGATCACATCTACGGGAGATGAGCATGCTTTTGTCCTGTGGTTATGTTATCGGCCTTTTAATCCAAAGGTCCCAGGTTCAATCCTGAGCCAACTTCACCTTCACACAGAGGTATAACCAAGTGGTAGTAGACCCACGAATGAAGGCAGAAGTGTACGCCTTTCATTGTGAACGAGCACCGTAAGACTTTGCTCAAACACACTCGACACAACGCTTTTCTAGGGGGCGGTCGAACTAATTCATCCGTCCGCAAGTTAGAATTGAGATCCCAATCAGAGACCGACTCATCCCTGATTCACTATCCCCAAAGGTTATGGGAACTTGGAGGACTTTGCAATCACGGCCTATTGAACGTGCCCCAACTGCCATTAGCCAATACGGTGATCTTTGGCCAAGACGAGGACAGAACCCGCGACCTTTGAGTGACGAGACTGCAGCTCTACCAACCAGGCTACTCCGACCCTAATGCATCGTAACATCTCTAATTAGACATTGAAATCTGAATAGTTAAGAATTAAAAAAAAAAAAAAAAAACGCATCAAAGCTCTAGAAAAACTGCACAAGGCAACCACAGCTGGAAAGAGAAAAAGTCTCTAGAATGGAACGTGATATTTGTAATGAAAGCTTTATAAGCCAGATGACATCGTCATGACTGTAGTAGTCCTTTGAAGTAGTCCTTTTTAGTCTTGTGGTCGTGTTATTTGGATACGAACCTGAAGATAGTGAGTTCAATCCTAGCTATATCCAATAGTAATATTGTTGACCCCCGACGATGAAAATAAAAATAAGTTCACGACCTTCATGCAGCTATTGTAGCGCCCTCTACCTGAAAAAAGTAATAAAAAATGGCGATAAATAATCAGCCAATAAAATCAATAAAAATGAAGTTGATAAATAATCAGCCAATAAAATCAATAAAAATGAGGTAGATAAATAATCAGCCAATAAAATCAATAAAAATGAAGCTGATAAATAATCAGCCAATAAAATCAATAAAAATGAGGTAGATAAATAATCAGCCAATAAAATCAATAAAAATGAAGCTGATAAATAATCAGCCAATAAAAAAAATGCTGTAAATAATCAGGAAATGAGGATGATAAATAATCAGGCAATAAAAAAA
>JAPMOQ010005355.1:450041-467089 GCA_026543055.1 Argiope trifasciata | reverse complement strand
AATTAGTCAACAACAAAAAAATTGGGCAAGACGCATTAAAAATTCAACAGCCAATAAGATCATCAGTGGTCTGGTGGTGAAGTTTCGACTTCGGAACTGGAGGGTTTCAGGCTCGAGACTCGATTCCACCGAAGAACCGTCGTGTGAGGGGGTCTCTTGCACGTTACATCTGTCAGGTCGAACGTTCTCCCGCTGGTGTGGTGTGGAGAGGGGGGTGCCAGCTCATGTATCGTCTTCATCATCTGACCGTGGTTCAAAATTAAGAGGTCCGTCCCAAAATAGCCCTAATGATGCATTACAAAGGGACGTTAATATAACTAAACTCAACTAAAAAACTATCGTCTGACCTCTCACTGGAGGGGCAGTATTGAGGTGGAAGCTTTATAAGCCAGATAGCATCCTCAAGCCTGAGTGATCACTTTTAACCTTGTGGTCATGTCATCTGGCTACGAACCTTCAGGTCTCGAGTTCGGGTCTAATTGTCTCTAAATAGCAACAAATATAAAAGAACCTGAGAGAGTATAAAAAAAATAATAACTTTCTAGTAGAGAAATACTGAAACTGTTCTGTTTATTCCAGTTGTAGTTAACATCTATGCCGGATGCTAGTAAAAAGGTTTAATTTTTTTTCTTTCAAAACATTAATAAATGGTAAAAGAATTATGTCTGTATAAATTAACACACGAATAAAAAGAATTTTGTCTGAGTAAATTAACTCGCGTATAAAAAGAATTTTGTCTGTATATATTAACACGCGTTTAAAAAGAATTTTGTCTGTGTAAATTAACACATAAAAAGAATTTGGTCTGTATAAATTATACACGTATAAAGTATTTTTGTCTGTATAAATTAACACACTTATAAAAAGAATTGTCTTTATAAATTAGCACACTTATAAAAAGAATTTTTTCTGCATCAATTAACACACGTATAAAAAGAATTTTGTTTGTATAAATTCACACTTTTATAGAGAGAATTTTGTCTGTATCAGCTAACATACTTATAAAAAGAATTTTGTCTGTATAAATTAACACATTTATAAAAAGAATTTAATGTGTATAAATACGCACTCAAATTTTTTAATATTTATGTGAATACATGCGACCATTACGTAGGCATCCATAAAGCACTCTTTCGAGTAAAACTTTTGAACAGCGCTGATTTTTGAAAGTCGATTCCAATTGAAAAGTTCTCATTTTCTGAAAGCAGACAAACGGCTTTCAGCTAACAAGTCGCGTTGCGGAAGTGGATGGCACACGTTACGTAACCCACAGTCGTCATCACAAATATCAATTTTACTTAAGTGCAACGAAGGTGTCTTTTTCTGAAATGGGTTCTTCTTCTACTACGAAATGCTATCCGAAGTATCTACGAAACTAAATGCGGCCTCTTCGATTTTAAAGACTTAAGTCTTTTCCATACAGATTAAATTAGATTTATTTTCTCGCTGTTAAATGGTGAGAAGTTAAAATTTAACATTAAATAATCTATTTTTTTAGCTGAAAAATATTAAAATATTTCGATAAAAGTAAAAATTTAAGATGGGTTTTTATTTATTACTAACTGGTATCCGGTTCGTTGCTGCCGCAGAAGAAATATTTTTGGAAACATCATTTGGAATGTGAAATAGATATCCTGTTTAATAAGAATGATATTTATTTTCTTATCGCCAATGAATACATTCATTGAAGCTGAAGGATACATAAAGGAGAAGCATAAATAGTATTTATTCTATTTCTATTATTCTATTCTACAAACAAATATTCATTTTTATATATATTAGATTTGTATATTCTTTTAGAATCTTAAAGCTTGATGTTCTTTCAGAATGGTTATGAAAGAAACTATTTATTGTATCTCGTGATTCGTTTCATATTCGTTCGGAATTCTCAAATTTAATATTAGAAAATGTGACTTAAATATTTTCTTCTTAAAATTGATTAAACATAGAAAACATATTTATACCATAAAATCTTTAATATATTTGTAAAGAAATTTTTGAAAAACTAAGATGTTGCAAAATTATTTGTTCTTTAATATTTTCGGGAGTTACTGCAAAAGAACCGTAAAATTTTATTAAATGTTTAATTAAAATTAGGTTCTGTTAGGAATATTTTTTTAAATATTTGATAATTGTATTCATCCCGTAAGTGCAAGCAATAAGTAGTTAAATTTTTATCGTAATCCGATGAACGGTACGGCAGCGCATAAGAGACATGCGCTGCTCACACATATTTGTAATAAAAACATTCATTTTTATTTATATAGATTTCATTATTTTACTATGCCTATAACCATTCCGTAAATGCAAAAAATAACTATTCAAAGTTTCATCGCAAGCGGATAGGCCGCGTTAACTTGGTTGGTAG
Organism: Argiope trifasciata; assembly: GCA_026543055.1. Lineage (NCBI taxonomy): Eukaryota > Metazoa > Arthropoda > Arachnida > Araneae > Araneidae > Argiope > Argiope trifasciata. The sequence continues at coordinate 464,721 of JAPMOQ010005355.1, read as the reverse complement.
AGCGTCAGTCTCGTAACCGAAAGGTCGCGGGTTCTGTCCTCGTCTTGGCCAAAGACCGCCGTGTTGGCTAATGGCAGTTGGGGGACGTTAAATATGTCGAGACTGCAAAGTCCTCCAAGTTCCCATAACAAAACGATACCTCTGGGGGTACTGAATCAGGAATGAGTGGGTCTCTGATTTGGATCTAAATTCCGACTTGCTGATGGATGGATGAATGAGTGTATGAATGAATTCGACCACCCCCTAAAAAGGGTTGTGTCGTGTGTGTGAGCTAGAAGTCAGACTTCCGCCCTCTGGGTGCTCAGGGGTCTTTACCCTTAGAAGATACTGCACCCCCTTTCCGTGCAAAACACGGACACGACAACAACAACAACATCGCAAGCGGATGAGCGATACGGCAGCGCAAAAGAGACGTACAGACAAACATTCATTTTTATTTATGTAGACAAAATATCATCGCAGTATTTAGTGTTCTCATAAAATAGATAAACTACATTGAAGAATTGCTGCTCTCATATCTGATAATATTACCATGTTTTGGATTCTTAACAAAACCTTTACTCGTGTACTTCTCTCCACTTAATTCTCATGGTCAGAGATTCTTTCATTCATCTTCTGTAAACTTGATCGACTTGGTGGGTGAGAAACAGATAGCTTTTCAAAGGTTGTTGGTTTCTTTATAAGCATTTAATACTTTTAAACTTCCTTCATTGTTTTATGCATTGCAAAATGCATCTTCCTTTTACCAAATCCTTGTATTATTTTTTATATTCGTTATTGCTGTTGTCGTGTCCGTGTTTTTTCATGGAAAGGGGGTGCAGTAGCTTCTGAGGGTAAAGACCCCTGAGCACCCAGAGGGCAGTAGTCCGACTTATAGCTCACACACACGAAACAACCCTTTTTAGGGGGTGGTCGAATTCATTCATACACTCATTTATCCATCAGCAAGTCGGAATTTAGATCCAAATCAGAGACCGACTCAACCCTGATTCAGTACCCCCAGAGGTATCGTTTTGTTATGGGAACTTGGATGACTTTGCAGTCTCGACATATTTAACGTGTCCCAACTGCCATTAGCCAACACGGCGGTCTTTGGCCAAGACGAGGACAGAACCCGCGACCTTTCGGTTACGAGACTGACGCTCTACCAACCAAGTTACCGTGGCCTCTTTATATTCGTTAAAAATTACATTTAATAAACTCATTATTATGCACATATTCACGGCGTTTTAGTAATTTAAGTTGTTATACTTTTCTAATCTATTTTAATATGACACGACGTTAAACCATATGCTTGGCGCAGTTATGGTCAGAGATGGCTCTTGCGCCAAAAACACCAAACACAAACAAACAAACCCTCGTGCACTCTGGGAAAGGTGGATTTGTGTTATCAATACCCCCCCCCCCCAACAGATTGAAACAAAATTTTAACACCAAACTGCAATTGCTACTACAAAAATCGCACAACAGTTTGCAATTAAAAACTCTTCCGAATATGACTATATAAAAACCAAAGATTTTTTTAAGTGCTACTATATTTATTAGTTAACAATTTTAACTAAGTTTTGATACATATCTGCAGTTCTAATTACAACATTTATTATCTCATTTATTACACATTTTGTTGCAAACAATCTTACTCATCTTCATTTTCAATAATCGATATCTCAAATCTCCTAATGAAGAGAATTTCAAAAGTCCAGCACCTACCATAAATGGAAATTTCGTGAATAATTTCTACATCAGAGATATTCTGAAGCCTGCATCATCTATTACCTTCGATCTATATATATCAGTGATACCAACCTCTCCTCCATAATTCATGCGGACTCAGTTGTAAAATCCCACTTAAAACATAATTTATAGAATAAGATTCTCATCAATAACCGTAAGTGAACTCGAGGAGGGAGGACGAATTGTGGAAGAGAGTTCAAACACGGGCGGCGGGAACCATTTTTCACTCGTGCATAAAATGCTTCATTTAAATTTAATTGCCTCGGGGTGGCAACGATGCGCTTTTCGAGTCATTAAACCGCCGACAACCGGAGCTGATTTATAAATTTTAAAATTAGCTTGTTCCTCGCCTCCCACTCCCGACTGAATCGACTTTCCCTCAAGTTTTTGCTGTTTTGTGTTGAGTTGGTGTGGTTTACAAAAGCGTCCTTCTGACAACTTATCCACTCTTAAGCTGCAAAGCAAAAAGCTTTCTGTGCTACAAATGTCATAAATATTTTTTAAAAATCACAGCATTCACGGAACATACATACATTCACGCACGTTTTTAATAAATGTTGAAATTGAATATCATGTTAATAGAAGCATACAAGAAGGAATGGAAAATACCTTACAATGATCTATTAGCAGCGGTGAAGAAACGAAAAATGCCTTCCAATGACATATCTGAAACTACTCACAATGGATGGAGTGATTTTTTTTTCTGGTCCCAGAGTCAATATTGGCCAAGGTGTGCCAAACCCGTGTTAACTTAAATACAAAAAAAATTAAGTAAAATCCTATTTTAGCCCACCTCTGACGACTTTTTCAAAATCTCGCCAATTTTTCGAAATATTGCCATATCGAAAGTATTTGAATTAAAAGGCTTAGAAAAAAGAACTCTTACCTTTCGCCAAAAAATTCTTATTACAAAAAGTTGCTCTACACTCACAGACGCTCACGCATGCTTTTATTAAATGTTGAAATTGAAAGTCAGAGTAATATCAAGCGTACTGGACGAAACGAAAAATACCTTCGAATTATCTATCTAAAACTACTTATGATTGATAACGTGATTTTTTTGGTAAAATCCTATTTTAGCCTACCTCTGGCGACTTTTTCAAAATCTCGCCAAATCGAAAGTATTTGAATTAAAACGTTAAGAAAAAAGAATTCTTACTTTTCGCCAAAAAATTCTTATTATTCGCCAAAGGTGGGCTAAAATAAGATGAATCCAAAAATTACTCCTACACTCAAGGATGCTTTTATTAAATGTTGAAATTGAAAGTCAGGATAATATCAATCATAGAGAAAGAAACGAAAAATACCTTACAATGATCTATTAGCGACGGTGAAGAAACGAAAAATACCTTCCAATCATCCATATGAAACTACTCACGATTGATTGAGAGATTTTTTTTTCTGGTGACAGAGCCAATATTAGCCAAGGTGTGCCAAACTATTGTTAATTTAAGTACAAAAAAACCTACCTGTACATTCATGCATGCTTTTATTAAATGTTGAAATTGAAAGTCTTGATAATATCAAGCGTACAAGAAAGAACGAAAAATACCTTCCAATGATCTATTAGCCACGGTGAAGAAACGAAAAATATCTTCCAATAATCTATCTGATACTACACTCGACTGATTGAGTGATTTTTTTTCTGGGGCTTGAGACAATGCAGGCCAACATGTGCCAAACTATTATTAAATACAAAAAGTTGCTCTACACTCACACACCTTCATGCTCCCTTTTATTAAATGTTGAAATTGAAAGAGTAATATCAAGCGTACTGGAAGAAACGAAAAATACCTTCGAATGATCTATCTGAAACTACTTATGATTGATAAAGTGATTTTTTTTCTGGTGCTAGAGCCAAAATTGGCGAAGGTGTGCCAAACTATTGTTAATTTAAATACAAAAAATCACTCGTACACTCACACACGTTTACGCAGGCTTTTATTAATGCAGCTGTGTTGTAATAGAGGTTTGACACTTGGATGTAGTTAAAGCGAGGAGACAGTGGAGAACTTCAGGCATTTAAAAAGGCCTTAGTGAATAGCTACGACGATTCCCTATTCTTGCTGAATTCCGTCGGGTCACTTTGTATGCTGTGTTGTTATTATAGATTACTACTTGTGGGCTTCTGTGTATTGTAGTGCACTGCTGTTGTTATCATGTCGTTTGTATGTTTGTGGTTCTTGTATTCTTGTGGTTCTTGTTTCGTGGTATTTAATAAACGCCGTCCTTAATTACTGCCTGTTGACTGTGCTTAACTCGGTTCCTATTGGTTCTATCGCCTAAATTCTAGAAGATTCCATATATTATTTATCTTTTCGCCAAAGAGCAAATTTTCCGCCAAAGTCAACGAATTCTTCGTCAAGTCATCAAATAATCGCCAAGTTTGTTAACTACCTCTAGGATAACTGATAATAACCAATAGGCATCCAACAGACCGTAAAACGGTCTTTCCAATATTTGAACTATCCATGCTGGGAAGCAAAATTATTATTAATTGATAGCAATATTTTCAGTATGGTGTCTTCTGCAAAGACTGCAAATGTTAGTATGGGTTTTTAGAAATGTCTTTGACATGTAGTTTGAGTCTAGTCACTGAAGATGTTGAGAAAAGAGAATGTCAAGTTGCAGAAGTTGGAGATGAGCGTAAAATGAGCTTCTTAAACCAAAAGACGATTAGCATTATTATGAAATTTTACTATAACTATAAATGTATTATTAACATTCTAGCTGAAATAACAATCATTATGACCTGGTATGTTCATGCTAAAATTAAATTTACTACGCCTGGTTGCAAGCTTTTGATAATATAAAATTACCTGAAAATAATATTTTTGCTCGGTTTCATGACTTGAAATATTAAACACTAGCCGTCTTTGGTGACCAGCTGGTTTGCCATGAGTAATGCGTTCTAAAATTTCCAATTAAATCATATATTTTTTAGCCAAAATTTAAGAAATATTTTAAGTTAAAAGATTCAGTTATTAGTAGTTAAAGAGTCGGTAACTTTATTCGGAAAAACTTTTTGAGTTTAATGCTCTAATAATTTATCGATTATGCTTCCAAAATATTAAAAATGTTTTTTTCGGTGATATTGCCAAAATGTTAAAGAAGTTTTTGAAAGAAAGCGAAAAAGGGAAAAAATTATTGAATTAATGATACAGATATTGCAAACGATAATAGAAATATGCCATTAAGTAGGGATTTTAATGCAAATCCTGTCTAAATTCAATCAGGTTTACTGTAAATAAAGATAATTTATGGAATAAATGATTTAGATGTTGCAAACGATGATAGAAACCTTTGCTTTGCATTTATTTTTTCAGAAAATATCACATTTATATATTTTTTTTATTTTATCCAGTCACGTGCTAAAAGTTGTATTTCTTTAGATTTGATTTGCGATGATAGTTGTAGTTTTTTTATTTGAACTTCCGGCATTGTTTTATTTTATCCAGTCACGTGCTAAAAAAACATGGTTAAAATATTTCTTTAAAAATTCGTTAAAAATAGAAGCTTGAGCTATACATTAAAACACTGATACCATTAGAAAGTTAATTTTTTAAATCTTTAAATTGATGTTGAAATCATGTTTGTCCGATAATAATTTCAGAAGTTATAGCGGAAAAACGTCGAAATTTCGCTTAAATTTTAATTAATTCAAATTCTAATTAAAAATTCAAAAAAAGGGCTCCGAGGTGCACATTCCCGACATTCAAGGTATGCATGTACCAAATTTGGTAGCTGTAGGTCCAACGGTCTGGCCTGTAGAGCGCCAACACACGCACACACACACATTGAGCTTTATTATAAGTATAGATATAGAATTAATTTTCATTATTTGTTTCCCTTTTCATTTGCTTATTCCTATAAGTCATACAATCTATTATTAATTATCTCTACTATTTATTCTGTAATGGGAAAAGTTTGTGTTTATAAAGGAACATAAAATTCATTCACTTAGCTGTTCCAAACAATATTTGTTATCTGTATTCCGAAACATCGAAGTACAATAAGCTTCAGACTTGATTCATGCATTCTGCCTTCGTTGACATCAACAGAAGGAAGCGGAACAGTATTTTCCTGAAAGTGAAGATGAAATAGATTTTTGTTGATTTATTACGTTGAAACTACTTTGATATGAAGTAAAAAGAAATTTTCTTGGAAATTACTCCTAGTACTTTGATCGGTCGGATACGAAAGAATTTATATTAACTGTCGTTATATTTAGTGTTAAATATTCCAAAGTTGTCCTAGTTGAATTAATAAGTATGTTTATGAATTAATACTACTCGAAATATGTGTTAAAACAATTGAATAAGTTTTTCATTTTTTGTGTGCAATTTTAATATTAAATTATTAATTTTTAAATATCGTACCAGAATTCTGTTTTTCATTCAAAATAGAAAAATAGATTTTGAAAAGATGCGACTCTAGATTCCAAGAGACTAGTGGCTGAGAGTTACTGCCCAAAATACTTCCAAAAATTTGAATTTGAGTTCGAAAGCTACTCAATTTCAAACTGTTGAATTTATTATTGTTCGATAATTGACATAATCTGTTAACAGATACTTAGCAGGTGGTTAATTTTCAGATATTTTATAACTGCCACAAATTTTATTTCTGTTAAAATATTATTAAAAGTAAAAGCAAACGAATTTTCTTTTTCATAAACATATTTTATTAATATTATTTTATGTCATAACTGATCCATTGTGAACCTTTCGAAATCTGGCAATAGTTTGTAAATGATGATGTGAAGTGGAGAGAATAAATGAAATTGATGAATTCTAAACGCTTGGAGTCTTGTTTTGATTTTTTAAGTATATAAGATGCTCTGCAAGCTATATATATATATATATATATATAATTGAAGATTAAGAAAACGTTTAGTTTTCTAGAAAGCATACTAAAATCATTGTTTTCTTCTCATTTGGTGTTGAATTTCTGGCAGATTCAGTGCTTCATTATAAGTAGCTGTCACAGCTACTTGTTAAAATCAATATTAAACTATTAATTTTAAAACATCGTATTAGAATTTTGTTTTTCCTTCTAATTAGAAAATAGATTTTGCAAAGCTGTGGCTCTAGATCCCAAGAGACCAGTGGCTGAGAGCTACTGCCCAAGATACTTTCAAAAATTCGAATTCGAATTTGAAGGCTACTCAACTTCTAACTGTTTAGTTGATCATTGTTTTCTTCTCAATTGGCGATGAATGTCTGGCAGATTTGGCGCTTCATTACAAGGAGCTGCCACAGCCATTTCACCTTTTTTCCACGACTTTTGAAATCTATTTACTTAATCTAACAACAAAAATATCACCACAGAAAGGGGAAGAGAAACTTTGCTGTTGTCCTCCCATCAACAGCGAAAAAGAAGAAAAAAGAAGAAAAAAAAGAATATCTTTACTGTTAAGAACTTAATGTTTATGCAGTGAGATTGTGATTCCCCCTCCCGTTTTTGGACTTTTCTTTCTTTTTCTTTTTCCCTTCTTTACTGCACCGTCTCCGGTCACAGATCTTTGAGTAAGATAGGGAATTTCTTTTGCTCCGAACTATTGTGTGTGTTTTTTTTAATGCCGTAATTCGAGGAAAGCTGATTCTGCAGTTTTTTTTTTCATTATGCTTGCCCTTCCCTTTTTGTTACCGTCGGTTTCTAGCATTTAAGCAGAGTAACCGAGTGTTAAATTGAGCGTGCAAAATATCGCATATGAAAATGTCTTATTTGCTCTTTTTTGTCGTTTACTTTAAAGAAAAACTGCGCCAAGAGGATTCCCCCTCCCTCTTTCTTAACGTTTAGCATTTTTTTTTACACAAAGCATGGTTTTTTTTTGTTTTTTCCTCGTATATGGGGAGTGAGAGCAAAAAGATTTCTTTTTTTTTACAGATCTTTTTTCTTTATTTGCTTTTACATACAATTACTACTAGCGTTATGTTATATTTCGGATATTTAAATTCAAACGCAAACAACTCTCTTTATGGTTTGATTTGACAAACTACTGTTAGGCCGCGGTGACCTGATGGTAAAGTCTCGGCTTTGGAACCGGAGGGTTTCAGGTTCGAGACTCGATTCCACCGAAGAACCGTCGTGTGAGGGAGTCTCTTGCCCTTTAAATATGTAAGGTCAAACGTCCTACCGCTGGTGTGGTGTGGTGGGGATGCCAGTTCAGGTGACGTCCTCGTCGTCTGACCGCTGTTCAAAATCACGAGGTCCGTCCCAAAATAGCCCTCGTGTTGCTTTAAACGGGACGTTAATATGACTAAACTAAACTTAAAACTAAACAAACTACTGTTCTTTCAGAAATAAGAATCACCAGATAAAAGTTTTTAAATTTTACTCGGGGTGATCGGTTGGAGAGACAGAGTAATGTTCCTCTCCTGTCACCACATGTAGCGTGTATTCTAAACATCACTTTCAAGATGGCTGTTGCCGCGTTTAATCCATTTATCTTAAGTGACCATATCAAAATCCACTCCGATCTCATTAATCTTCGATTGCCATAGTGTGCTTTGTATAGAAATGAGTACAAGAAACACTCGTATTCTTGATTATTGTATTACTTTTATATTTACTAAATAAATACAAAAAAAAAACATTTGAATATATCAAGTCCCTTCGTTCGTGGCGAACGACATGACCTTCCTACTGCGTCTCTCGTCCTTATCTGACCTCGTTGTTATCTTTTGGTCCCTTTCAGAAGTATCTCACCCCCTCGGACAGCGCGTGACCTTTCTCCTTCAAACTTCCTTGAAAGTCGAGGAGCGGGGGCTTTACAGACAGAATATCAGAGAAATTTTGGACGGCGGGCAAAATTTTATGACATTTAGACTATAAAATATACGCTTAGAATATCTTTAGTTATATTAGAATGAATAAAGTTATTGAATCTCAATTCTCGACCCCTTGACCAAGCGATAATCAGTTTCGTGCTATGCATTTGCAGATTATTGAGGAGTTTTGGTTTGAAAGCCTCTACAATAGGGTATTTTAAACTCTGCAAATTACTGCAAGGTGTCTGAATGCAAAATCTATCAATGTCCTCATTAAAAAAATTTTTAAGAAGCCAAGAAAAGCTAGAGATATTTCTACTTATGAGATCTTCTAACAAAATCCTCATCAGAATATATATAATATGATAGGTTATATATAACCTATCATATTCGAAGAAATTAAAATATTTCAAAATAAAATTTTATGATATTTGTGGCAACATCAGAGCAAATTTATTCATAACCTTTTTTTTTTGTAATTTTTCCAATCTGTCTAAGAATGTTGGGAACTTTTCATTTTCACCAGCTTTCGAAAATGTTATACCATGGTTATGTTTCCCTTCATGACGCCCCCGGTTGAAACTCCTTCACCCCTTGTGGTTCAAGGTTATCCCCCCGAAGGCGTTGTGTCCCCCTATGGGTTTGTTCACTTGAATTAGTCTTTTGATATTCTGCTATGTATAGGCGTGTTTGTTTGTTGCTGTAAAAAAGCTAGTTGCTCCAAATAAAATGTAGAAAATCAACTTGTTGCCTCCGGTTCCCTTTACGACAGGTAAGAGCTTTTATGATTTATTTAGCTAATTGAATTGAACCTGAGCCACGAACTTGACTTTAAAGTCTAATCATAACAATTTTTGGTGTCGAAACCCGGGAAACTCCCAATTCACCCGGAAAATGTTTAGATGCGAAACTGAAACTAGATGTGAATTAGCTAAAATGGATTTAGAATATTTTTTAAAAACTTAGATCCCCAGTCAGATTGGCGGTAACGGAAGATTTTAAACATCTAGAGAAAGAAATAAACAAATCAGATCTCGGGCGGGTAATCTTTGACCACAAGAGTTGAAAAGAAGTTTCAACACCACCTTTTCTTCTCACCATATCTTCTGGAAAAGGGGAAAAAAAAAGAAAAAAAAACCTATCCATTTATAAAGGGTTTAATGTAATATTTTCTGCAAAATATATTTAAAAAAAAGGATGGCGATATGATTGGCACTGATGTAAAAAATACTATTGTTACAAACGTGTAGTTTTGTTTTCCCTCTCTGATACTGTCAACGTAAGGAAGAGAGATTTACAGTAATATGTATTGGATAGTGAATGGGCGTGACGTAAGAGGTCCCAAGGTTTGGCGACGAATTTGGCTATAAAACGGAAAATACCCGAAACATCGAGAATTTTCCCGATCCGTCCACTTGGAGTCGAGATACATCTAGAATGCTCCTGATTGGTTCAGAAGATGTTAGACCCTCTTCCCGCCGGTATATATAAGGGCCAGTCATCTGAAGCAGTGTGAATCAAGTGACAAGCAGCACAGTTGAAAAAGGAAAGGAGAAAACCTAATAGAGAGGTCTTGAACTGAGGAGTCCTGAACGGAGGACTGCTGTGTGGCATATACTGACGAAGCCTGCGTCATGTGTCGTAGCCCTTTGTGTCGTCGTCGGGAACGGAGCTGTCCCAAACTAAGGAGTAGTCCCTTTGTGCGAAGTAGGGAGTCGCCAGCGAAGGCAAGAAGAGACCGAGGAATATTTTCAGCCTGGTCCGTAGAGACCTACCTGAGAGTAGAAAAGAATCACTTAAAGATTCCCTCTCCTGCTGAATCCTGTCTGGCCGCTTTGTGAGCTGTGGATGTTGTCACTACGCAATTTCTGCCTGTGGACTACTAATGCTATTGTGGGCTACTATAGTTGTGGTGCAAATATTTGTCATCTGTGTGCTGCCCTGTCTTCACCCTGTAAATAAACGTCTGTGTTGTGTCGTCTACTAAAGGACTGATCATTGCGTGCGCTTCATCTCATCTCTAACAACATGCACACCCACTATACAAGATAAAAAGAACCCGACGGATTTTAAGTACAGGAAATCCGTAACAATATATTGATAAATTATTACTTCCGGAAAACCTAAGACTAAGGTTAGTTCCCATGATCTTGGGCGTCCCATGATCGATTCCTGATTCGAACGTGATTGCTTTTTACCACGTGTTCTAAGTGTTCTACCACTTGTTATTGGTTACAATGGCACTTCTCATTGCCAAGTCCGCTGACTGCTGTCAGCAATTTTAAGCCTAAATTAGCGTCTCTTGTTTTTTCAGTAGAGCCAACTAGGGTCAAGAGTACGATTTAGCTACTTCATGCATCACATTCGCTTGCACAATCTCTTTTTACCGGGGGGGGGCACTTTTAGATACTCACAGATAGAACATAATAACAACCATGCCCGAAACCGAGATGCCCAGATAACGAGGAATACACGCTACCCCTATGCCAGACCACCAGCCACTTAGTTCAGTGAGATGTGTGAAAAAGCCCCTCTCCCCTGTAAAAAGGGCTGTGCAAGCGTGACAGTGTCATCTTCGTATAAGCCTGAAGTCAGACTTCTGCCCTCGGGGGCTCAGGGGCCTTTATTCTCAGAAGCTAATGCATAAACTTAGTTTAAAATCTCAGACTTTGTCAGCAGGCTTGTCTGTAAAAAGTGTAAAAGTGATAACAGCAATTTGATAACGCACTCAATAAATTAAAGTTCATGTACGGCAAGTTCCTTTCAAATTAAGTTCTATTTGTGCAGAGTTAAGAGATAATAATCAATGGTCAAGTCATTCATGATGACTTTGAATAATGTCGGTTTATGTTGTACAAGTAAGTTTTTTTAAGCTTTATAATCATTATTTTTTACCAATTAATTGGTAAAAAAAGTTTTTTCTTAATTTAAGTTATTATTTATCCGAATGAAATTAAATACTTAATGAACTCGGAATATATATTACGTTTTCATAACTTATCATCTTTTTAAGAGTATTATAAAAATAAAATCGATAAATTTCTTCAGGAATCCGATTACGATCGAAGGAAAAATTTTGTAAAATTGGATTAAAAAAAGCTTTTTATGATTTTTAGATTTATTGTCAATTATAAACAGTATAATCATAAAAAAATTATTTCAAAATATAATATGCTTGTTGAAAAACGAAAATTTGTAGCAAAATTTTATGAAATTTAGCTAAAATGGTTTACACTATACAAAAAATCGTAATGCAGCAATCCTACGTTTCTTTGTACACAAGTTATAGAATCTAATAAGGAATGAAATGAACCAAAATCTAAGAAAAATCCTGAAATAGAAAGAAATTATGATAAAAATATACGTATATACGCATTTTTTTCCTTTAATTCACAACTTAATTTTTCTAAAAGCACCTATAAATGAAAAGCTATTCACCAACAATACAAATTTTGCTTCATTTCATTGTCCACGTCATCTATACTTATAATAAAGCTCAATGTGTGTGTGTATGTGTGCGTGTGTGTGTGTGTGTGTGTGTGTGTTGGCGCTCAACAGGCCAGACCGTTGGACCTACAGCTACCAAATTTGGTACATGTATACTTTGGAGGTCCGGAATGTGGACCTCGGAGCCCTTTTTTCGAATTTTTAATTAGAATTTGAATTAATTAAAATTTAAGCGAAATTTCGACGTTTTTCCGTTATAACTTCCGAAAATATTATTGCACAAACATGATTTTTATATCAATATAAAGATAAAAACGTTAGCTTTCTAATGGTATCAGTTTTTTTAATTTTTAATGTAAACTTCTATTTTTAATGAATTTTTAAAGAAACCATGTTTTTATCACGTGACTGGATAAATAAAAGAATGCCGGAAGTTCAAATAAAAAAATATCATCGCAAAATAAATCTACAGAAATGCAACTTTCAGCACGTGACTGGATAAAATAAAAGAAATATAAAATGTGATATTTTCTTTGAAAAATAAATGCAAAGCAAAGGTTTCTACAATCGTTTGCAATATATATACCATTAACTCAATAAATCTTCTTTATTTACGGTAAACTTGATTGAATTTTGACAGGATATGCATTGAAATCCCGATTTAATGGCATATTTATGTAATCTTTTGCAATATCTGTATCATTAATTTAATACTTTTTTCCCCTTTCTCGCTTTCTTTAAAAAAACATATTTAATATTTTGGCAACATCATCGAAATTTTTTTTAATATTTTGGAAGCATAACCGATGGTTAAAACTGACTGATTTATAAAATTAAAGAATATTACTAGGAAAAGGTGTACTTTTAGAACTTTCCGTCCATCATCTTAAAGAAAATACTAATTTCAGGTCAATCAATGCCCGGAATTACTTCAAGACTAATGAATATGTGATTTAATTGAAAATTTTAGAACGCTTTACTCATGGCGAACCAGCTGGTCGCCAAAGGCGGCTAGTTTAAAATAAACGCTGAAAGTTTTATATAAATACCTCTATTAGTTTTTGAGATAACATGTTGACAGTGAAGAATTTTTAAGAAGATTAAAAATGAAGTTAAAGACAAATTTTAGCTGAAAAATACGTTTTGGTTAAAGTTTCCCTGGATGACAGGTCAGACCTTCCTTTTCCTAGAAAAGACAAACTGTTTTGGAGAGAAAAAAAGGCTGAACTACAAGAAGTAACAATTTTAAAAAAAATTCACCAATGTGGTCGAAAATCAGTGTTTTTAACATAGTCGGATACCTTAAACAATCAGAAATAAGGCTTTGCTTTGTTATCAGGTCTGATCTTGAAGAACAATGACATTCTTGAGGCCACTTAGCAAACAGAACAAAGTTTTCGTCTTCAGCCATATTCCTTTGTTCTTAAGCACAAATTCCTCAGGAAAGTTTGGCTCTCCGAATGAGGAAAAAATGTAGCTTTTGATGGATTGTTTCTTCCGAGGGAAGTTAGAGACCGATGAAACCTTAAAAATGCTTTGTATTCAGGCTGGCGAAAAGTTTCCCAGGAAACTGCGAGAGTTACCGCGAGGCAATCACTGGGATTGCAAATAAATATTCGAGCCAATTTCACCCACTGAGTTCTGACTTTTCCCACCTGAATCAAAGGGAACTGAATCGAATTTCCATTAACTTTTCCTCCGTTTTTTTTCTTTTTCTAAGTATTGTTTCCCGGAGGTGCTTCCTGATTTAGAAGCTGAATTGAGTTGGAAACGAAATGGAAAAAAATAAGATGGAAAAATTATATTGGAATTACTTTGACTGATTAACAATGGCGCTGCGAAATCTCAGAATTATTTAGAGCAAGAATGGTTCAAGTTATCAGGAAACAGAAATACTTTGCAATCTTATTATTTTTCATGTTTTCTCGGAGATCTGAATCGCTTTCCTTTGTCACAGAGATGTGATACCAAGAAAGAAATTCGCACGTTCTACAACGAGCTTTTTTCTCTGAATTTATAAAAGAAACATGAAAAATCGGTATACAGTAAAAGGTCCTTATACGCGATTCTCTCATTCGCATTTTCGCTATTCGAGGATTTAAAAAATGCGACCCAATTCCTCTATTTGCAGCTACAATATTCTTTATTCGCGGATCTAATAAGTACTTACATAATAATAAAAGGATTTTAATAGAAATACAACCCAATATCCTTTGAAAATGCCGTCAAATGGATGAATAAAAAAAGTAAAATAGATCTTATTACATCTTTGTCTAAAGTATGTTGTTAAATGTAAACTGCAAACATACCCGAAATCGCGAATGGAATAGGGCGAGATGGGTTCGAACAGATATAATCAAGTGACATTCTGGAATTGATTGAATCGCAAGATGAAGATCAAACTGAGACCGACTTGGAGGAAATGTTAAATTCACAGCCCATTGAAGAAGAGGCTTCAAAAAGCACTGGAAGCGAGGCATTTCATTTGAAAAATCTTAGTGAAGGTTTAAGAATGGTAATAAGCTTTGCGATTTCTTTATAAACATTGATCCGTCTAAGGAACGAAGTCTTATTTTTAAGAGGCAAATTGCTAATGGCACTGCTGCGTATCAGTCTGAATGGAAGGAGCTTTTGAAAACTGCCAAGCAAGAGAAAATGACAAAATTCTTCAAACCATTGCCTAAGCAATAATTAATCAAAATGTTCAAACACTTCAATTAATTGATTAT
>JAPMOQ010005355.1:426724-449641 GCA_026543055.1 Argiope trifasciata | reverse complement strand
TTTTTCCTTATTAGATTAGCATAATAATGATGAATGGAAATTTAGTTTGAGTTTAATGTTGAAAGTTTTATTTTCAAAATAAAGATAATTATTTTTTGTCCTTTATAGCGATTTGTATAGCCTAAAATAATATGATATAATTCTTTTCTAAATAAACATTTGAATAACATAAAAACTTGATTTAAGTATAGAGGATTTATTTTTATAAATCATGCCTTTAATATTCATTATTTATTTCTTCTTCAAATGCAATTTTTAATGGATTTATTATTAAAGTAATTAATAGAATGTCAATTTTTAATGCAATTCTTATTGAAGTAATTAATAGAATGCCACTTTTTAATGGAATTCTTATTGAAGTTATTAATAGAATGCCTTTTTTCATAATGGAATTTTCACTCTTTTCTAGATATCAAAGAATTTTGAAACTGCTTACACATTTGTATCCTCTGACTTCATACCGTTTAATTTTTTTCTTCTTAATCATAAATTTATCTATGAATTTACTTAATTCAAAGGGAATATTGCTAATTGGTAGTAAATATTACTTATCTTAAAGTTCGATAACAACTTCCAAAATGAAAAAAAAAAGAATTATGTTTTTCAATTTAATAATAAACATGCTTTTTAAAAAAATGTTTTTTTAAATTATATTTATTTTATATTCTGCATAAAATCTTTTTCCAGTCGGGCTCTGAACTTCCTGGGTATTTGTTATGGTGTCTATTGAATTTTATACAATTTTTACTTGCTTAGAATTTAATAATCCTTATTAAATAAAGCATATGTATAAATGAGTTGAGTTGATTTTTATAAAATTCTGTTTAACAATAATTAATAATGTTTAAAATTCTGTTTAATGTTTCTGTTATTCTTTAATATAACATTAAAATATTCAGTTGTATTTTAGGTTTTTTTTGGTACATTTTAGGTACATAATTATTGTTATTCCTTTATTGTTTTAAAAATAGGCTTTATTATAGGGCTTGTATGTCTCTTATACTCTATAGAGACAGTCCATTTTATGACTGATTTGAATGAAGTCATCTCTCCCTGTTACTTTCACCAACTGTCAACAAGTTGGCAATTGTTGGCAACGAATAATAATCCCATAGCAGTTTTGGAACTTATCGATCTAGCGATAGGTCAATTTTCGTTTTTCATCCAGCCCTTTTGTACATTAAAGAAAAAAAAATTTTGAAGGAGAGCCAAATTTTTTGTCATGATAGATCTTTTTTTTAATAAAAAATTTATGCTATCAATATTTTTTACTGTATTACATTTCAAATACAGAAAAATAGCAGCTTTTTTTAATAATTTTTATGCCGATTTCTGCTTTAGAATTTTCTTACCGGTTTGATTTTACTCAAGACAAAGAGTATTTCAAGGACTTTAAATTTTTTTTTCTTGTGCATTTAAAAAAATAGTATTTTCGAAATAGTCAGATAACTTAAAATATTTTTTAGATGACTGAATGCAATATACTGCAAAACATTTAATCAATCTTTGTTTCATTAATGATTTCTCAAAAAATATCTTAATTTTTAAAATGCAAAAATAACAGAAATTGTTTAAAAAATTTGAAATAGCTCAAAACATTTACAATTCAATATCAGCTTCCGTTTTTCCATTATCTGCAAAATGCAGGAATAATTTTATTTTTTATTTAAAAATATAATTTTTTCAGGGAGCATAGTCTGTGAAAATGATGGTTCCAGACTCGATTCCTCCTATTGCACGTTAAATCTGACAGACCAAATGTCCTCCCGCTGGTGTGGTGGGGTGAGGAGAGGAGATTGCCAGCTCAGGTGTCGTCCTCGTCATCTGATCGTGGTTCAAAATGACGAGTTCCGTCCCAAAATAGCCCTAGTGTTGCTTTACAACGGGACGTTAAAATAACTAAACTAAACTGTGAAAATGATGACGTAAGTATTATTGACAAGTGGAAAATAAAAATTTTCAAGTCTGATTTTTCACTGACTGTCTTCATTTTTTTTTTCATATTTAAATAATATTTTTAGGACATATAATTTATATTTCCTACACAGATGTGATTCTAATAAGAGTATATGAAACTTATCTCTATTTTTTCCAAAAATTCACCCCGCTGAGACATTGGCGGAATTGTGCCAATGTGTAGATTGAATTCCGCCAAGAATCGAACCTGCGATATTTGGGTTTGAAGTCCAGCAACTTATTCATTTGAGAAAAGCGTACGCTAGTGTCTAGTGACTCTTAATGGCTTATTAAGGTGTCATCACAATATACCACTAAAAGAGGCAGCATCGATAGGACTTTTTTCTGTTAAAGGAACAGTAAGTTTTAATAAATTACAACAGCATTTTTTAAACAATGGAAAAAGGGATTGGGATTGGATAAAAAAGATTTAACTTTCATGCTTAAAAGCTAGAGATGGCATAACAAGTTATTTGATGTTAAAAACTAACTAATAAAAATGTAAACAATGTTTTTAAAATACCCAAATTATTACCCTACATGCTTTTCGAACAGTCTCAACAATCCCCTGATGATTTCCCTTCCAATTTTTCAATGTTTTTCATAAGAGGGACATGACATATGCCATTTTGTGCCATACATTTCCCCACCCCACACCTAGAGATCTAAAAAAAAAAAACCTCCCCTACCAGAAACACTGAGGGTATAAAGTATTGGGTTAATTAAACAGGCTTTGAGGCATTGACTGAAGGGATAAATCCTCAATTAAATCAAATTTTTTTAAAATGTGGAAGAGAAAGGAAAAAAAATTGCTGGAATTAGGAGCAAAGACAGAGAGGTAGAAGCCAGGAGAACAAACGAATGTGGCAATGAAAAGCTGGTCGGATATGAAGGAGGCGACGTCAAATGACGAGAAGTAAGATGAGAGGCAGGGAGTAGAAATTAAAATAATGATCTACTCGAGCGTTATTGCTAATCTAATTATTCCCTCTTCAGCTGTTACGGTTATAGACACTTTGTCTTCTCTGTCACCTATAGAGACGGGACTAATGGAATCGGAATTCGCTCGCTGACGTCCTTTTTTTTCATTCCAACAAAAAGGGATTAATTTTTTGAAGGGAAGCAAAAAAGAATAACCCCCTTTCTTTTCTTTTTTTTTCTTTTTGAATATGTAGGTTTCGTTTAAATTCCGGTACACCATATTTGATGTGTGCTTTTGTGTGTGTGTTTTAATTTAACTAAAAGTTGCAAGATAATTTCCAGAAAAATTAACGTTTTGTGATTCATTTCTTTTTCTGTGTCATCTGTGAAATATAAATTTACTATTTGAATCTATTTTTCATTTGAGTTTTTTCCATAAATCTGTTATTACTGTGATTTAACTAGTTCTAGACTGTTAATTAATATAAACGAACACATATTTTTTTTTAATTTTTATTAATCAGGATTGTTCTTTCAAACCCTTATTCTAAAAATTAGAATTTCAGCTATTGTTAAAGGAAGACATTTTTTCTTTCACTATTCAAATAACAAAACATAGACCATTTCTTTTTCTTGATTTATTGTTTATGCCATAAGCATAAACTTTATGCTATTACTAGCTGGTGCCCAGCGCGTTGCTGCCACCGAAAAAATATTAAATGTAATCAATCAATAATTTTTGCAGTGTTGTATCAAAATAGGATGAACGGTACGACAGTGCATAAAATACGAACAAATATCCTTTTTGATATATTAGATTTGTGTTTGTAAAATTCGGTGTTCTTTCAGAATGGTAATAAAACAAACTATTTACTGTATCTCTTGATTTGTTTAATATTCGTTCTGAATTCTCAAGTTTAATTTTAGAAAATGTGATTGAAATACTTTCAAAATTCATTAAATTGCCATAAAATCGTTCATATAGTTGGAAAGATAATTTTTTTGAAAATTAAGACGGTGCAAAATTATTTGAACTATAATATTTTTGGAAGTTACAGCGAAAAACGCTAAAATTTAATTAAAATATGAAACCCTCAGGGTTGGTCTCCCCCAAACTTTGTCGCAAAATCTGTCATAAAGTTATTACCTCTGAGAATGTCTTGTATGACATTTGTGTTCAATAGCTATACAATATTAACTTTTAACTTGGCATCAGTATTTCTACTGAATATTGTGTCTTCTTGGCGAGATACATAAAAATGAATTCTTGGTAAATAAATGCGGTTGAGATCCGAATTCTTATTTTCGATAACAATACTATACTTATAACCATCTCATTGATAGAAGCAAAAAGCTGACCCAGTTTCATCGCAATTGGATGAACGGTTTTGGAAGGCATAAGAGACATACAGATCAACATTCATTTTTATTTATATAGATATGTTCACATAAAACTACACAATGTTAGTGATTGAGATGTTCAAATAATTAGGATGAGAGAGTACGTAACAAGACCAGAAGCAAAAATGTAATTAACTTTACAGTACTTTGTGAATAGATTTATCAGCCCTGCTAGTTGAACAAACTGAGAAGACCAATGTATAATTGATACCAATGTGGATGGTGCACTGTCATGCTCAATGTTGTTTTACAATGTCACGCTTTTGTTGATAGGTATTTTGTACACATGTGGAAATACGAGGAACACCATTCGGGACATATACCTGTACAGAAAAATACTGATTCTTCACTCACAGATGGTATTTGTAAAGATCACCTTAAGACTCTCTTTCTGTGGTCGCTCTATTATGATTATGATACATTTACGCTTTCTTGTTCTATGATACAGTCAACTTTCAAAGCAATTATGTTAATTATTTGAATAGGATATCCTTATGGTGGTATCTTAATAAGCCAGTAACAACCAATAAACATTTATGGCCCCTTTTGTCTAGCGGCTGCAAATCGTAAGATCGCGAGCTCGATCCTTGGAGGAATTAAATCTCCCTATTGGCGTGACTCCACAATACAATTCGCCACTTTGGTGACCTCGCACAACGAACACGTTCTTCATTTGTTAGACTCATTTGTTACAACAAACAAAAGTCGCCAAACTCACTTGACGCAGCAACCAAAACTCGCCAGACTCACTTGTCGCAGCAGCAACAACAACTCTCATACGCTTGCATAACGCTTGGCGCCATAAATCGTTCCTCTCTCCACTGACTCACTGGTAAGGGAGTATTGGGGTTGTATTTTCATAAGTCAGTAACAGTCTTTAAATATTGGTCATCACTTTCGTCTAGCGGATAACTGAAAATCGTAACGTCGTGAGTTCGATCCTTGGTGGAATTCCATCTCTCCATTGGCGCGACACCACAATGCGAACAGCCACATCCTTTCTTGAGAATTAAGTATTAGTATAATATTTGCTGTTAAAGTTTTCTAGGTATTTAAATAATGGGAATAAAAACGTGAAGCGAAACTGATTTAACAATAAGGTGCTATCAAGTTGCTCCTTCTTCTTCTTGCATACAGCCGACCACCCCGCCACCACTGAACGTAGCAGTATCGACAGGATTTGTTGAAGTCGACTGCTGAATAAGTATTGTCCAACCTTACAATGACCGAACAGTCAAACTAACATTCCTTTTCGGGGTAGTAAATAGCTGTTTTTCTCCCGACCTGCACACTCTCAAACAGTTGGAATGAAACTGTCAATTCTATCAGTTTGCTCCTAAAAAATAATGAAGCTCTTTTTGGTTTGCTTTTGATCGATAATTTCAAATTGGAAAAGACTTTCACTTTGCTGCAACGGCCATTTTTCCAAGCAAAGCAAGACGCGCGTTAAGTGAATACTTCATCCACCACATTACCACTCAGCGAATGAATTCAATAT
Organism: Argiope trifasciata; assembly: GCA_026543055.1. NCBI lineage: Eukaryota > Metazoa > Arthropoda > Arachnida > Araneae > Araneidae > Argiope > Argiope trifasciata. Next base: position 443,865 of record JAPMOQ010005355.1, on the reverse strand, counting down.
TGTTATCGAAAACAAACACACGAGCTACGCATTATCATATTACAGTCTCACTTTGACTCACGCAAAAACCTCCGCATTTGTTTGCCTGCGGAAACGTACAAACATTCGTAATGCAGAGGGGGGAAAAAAAAAAGGAAAAGGAAAAAAAATGAGGATGGGTAAAAAACAATTTCCTTTTTTTCTTAACACTGCATAGAATTACGACTCTTCGGTAGTCGGTGCGGCCATAAACTTGCAGATAAAAGAAACATTCTTTCCTTCGCTACCCCCCCCACTCCGTTGCCAGATAATTTAGGATATTTCGGTAAGCATGCTGCCGAGAGGGTTTCTCCAGCGAGTCGGTCACTACTGCAAGGGGGGGATATGAAAAGGGGAAAAAACGGCGTTTATATCTGGTGGTTCTTTTTATGAGCGACCAGGGTGCAGTACCAGTCCGAATGTATAAGAGATTCTCACCAGTAATGATGCTAATTCTGAAAAATGATGGATGTCCTGAAAGAGCCTTAGGGGAGTTTCTCCCGCCTCCTTCCCTCGAAGGAAGGAGATTCTTTTCCAGCCTTAGTGGAGGAACTTGTTGTGTGAATGGATTTCTTTTCACCTTTAATTCAGTTTCTCCTTATGCTACCTTAATGTAGAAGCAACAATTTCTGTATTGATTTTAGTATAACCTCATTCTTTTCATTTCGATGCAGTAGCAGTCACATAATTTCGACTATGCGTCGTTCTTTTCTGAATCGCTTTTATTCCTTTATTTATGGTAAGAAATTAACTTTTCGATTTTCTCAGTAAAGATATACAATCTTTAGAAGATGGCTTTGCTCGTCACCACAACTCAGTCATAGATCTGCTGCTTGGAGCACAGAAATTGGTTAGAACACACTAAACAGATGTTAGCGAAGGAACTTGTTGGGTGAATAGATTTCTTTCCACCTTTAATTCAGTTTCTCCTTATGCTACCTGGATGTAGATGCAACAGTTTCTGTATTGATTTAAGAACCACCTCATTCTTTTCGTTTCGATGCGGTAGCAGCCACATAATTTCAACTATGCATTGTTGTTTTCTGAATTATTTTATTCCTTTATTTATGGTAAGAAATTACCTTTTCGATTTTCTCAGTAAAGATATACAACCTTTAAAAGATGGCTTTGCTTGTCACCACAATTCAGTCATAAATCTGTTGCCTGAAGCACACGAAGACACAGAAATTGCTTAGGAAGCATTTAACGGATGATGGTGAATAAATTTGTTGTGTGAATAGATTTCTTTTCACCTTTAATTCAGTTTCTCCTTATGCTACCTTAATGTAGATGCAGCAATTTCTGTATTGATTTAAATACAACCTCATTCTTTTCGTTTCGATGCAGTAGCAGTCACATAATTTCGACTATGCGTCGTTCTTTTCTGAATTATTTTATTCCTTTATTTATGGTAAGAAATTACCTTTTCGATTTTCTCAGTAAAGATATACAACCTTTAAAGATGGCTTTGCTCGCCACCACAACTCAGTCATAAATATGTTGCCCGAGGCACACAGAGATTGCTTATGGCACACTAAGCAGATGAACTTATGAACTTATTGTGCTAATGGATTTCTCTTCACCGTTAATTCCGTTTCTCCTTATGCACTATAATGTAGATGCAACCTTTTCTATGTTGATTTAAGAACAACTTTATTCTTTTCGTTTCCATGCAGTAGTAGTCCCATAATTTCAAATATGCAATGTTTCTTAATTACTTTTACTCCTTTATTTGTTGTAAGAAATTAAAATTTATTTTCTATTTTCTCAAATAAGTTATACAACCTTTAGAAGATGGCTTTGCTCGTCACCACAACTCCATCATAAATCTGCAGCACGGGACACACGAAGACACAGAAAATGCTTAGGTTACACTAAACAGATGTTTGCGAATGAACTTGTTGTGCGAATGGATTTCTTTCCACCTTTAATTGAGTTTCTCCTTATGCTGCCTTGATTTAGATGCAACCATTTCTATATTGATTTAAGAACAATCAGATTCTTTTTGTTTGCAATGTACATAATTTCAAATATTCATCGTTCTTTTCTGAATCACTTTTATTCCTATATTTATTGTAAGAAATTGCCATCTCTTTTCGATTTTATCAGATCAGTTATACAACCTTTAGAAAATGGCTTTGCTCGCCACCACAACTCAGTCATAAATCTGCTGCTTGGAGCACAGAGATTGCTTAGGACACACTAAACAGATGTTAGCGAATGAACTTGTTGGGCGAATAGATTTCTTTCCACCTTTAATTGAGTTTCTCCTTATTCTGCTTTGATGAAGAGGTAACCATTTCTATGTTGATTTAAGAACAACTCATTCTTTTCTATTCGATGCGGTAGCAGTCACATAATTTCAAATATTCATTGTTCTTTTCTGAATCACTTTTATTCCTTTATTTATTGTAAAAAATTACCTTCTCTTTTCGATTTTCGCATTAAAGATATACAACCTTTAGAAGATGGCTTTGCTCGCCACCACAACTCAGTCATAAATCTGCTGCCCCGGACACACGAAGACACAAAGATTGCTTAGGACACACTTAACAGATGATAGTGAATGAACTTGTTGTGTGAATAGATTCCTTTTCACCTTTAATTCAGTTTCCCCTTAAGCTGCTTTAATGTAGATACAATCTTTTCGGTATTGATTTAAGTACAATCTCATTCTTTTCGTTTCGATGCAGTAGCAGTCACATAATTTCAAATACGCACTATTCTTATATGAATTTTTGTTATTCCTTTATTTATTGTAAGAAACTATTTTCTCTTTTCGATTTTCTCAGAAAAGATATAAAACCTCTAGAAGAGTGCTTTGCTCGTCATTACAACTGGCTGCAGTCATAAATCTGCTGCCTGGGACACACGAAGGAGCAAAGATTGCTGAGAACACACTAAACAGATGATAGTAAGTGAACCTGTTTACAACGGGACGTTAATATAACTAAAGTAAATGGGTTTTCTTGAAAGACCAAATGATGAATTTCATTCAACTAATTTGTTACGTTTTGGCTTGTTATTTCACAAACAGATATATGATCAAATTCATCAACAAATACAATCCAGAATGTGATACTTGTATACAATTCTGATCACAATTCAAGGCTATTCACCTAATTTAATTTATCTTGTTTATTGCGTTTTTGATTTACAATATATACATGCCAAATTTCCCCGCTCTGTATTTCATTTGAAACATCTCAACAACTTTGGTCAGCAGACCCTGACTCTATTGCCACATTGCTTATTTCTCACGTTTTTAGCGATCTATGTTAGTACATTATGTATTTTATGAAACACTTTGTTGTTATTTACAACAGCATTTGTCACTAACAAGCCTGCTGATCGCTGTCCACGATTTTAAGCCTAATTTAGCGCCCCTTGTTTCTCAGCAGCACCAACTAGGGCCAAGAGTGCGACTTAGCTACTCCATGATCCACATACACTTGCAAAACCTCGTTCTTACAGGGTGGGGGGCACATTTACACTACTCACAGATAGAACATAGAATAACAACAACGTCCGAACCGGGACTCGAACCTGAGAGGCCCAGAACACTAGGAAGAAACTCTACCCCTAAGCCAGGACGCCGTCATGAAACATTTTTTATACCTATAGTTTATTTTATTATATCCCAGATAAATATTATTCAAAAGCCTGATTTTTAATTCTGGAGAAGTATGATGCAAGTTGATTCTTTCAAAATCTTGAAACACACATGCACATATATAGATATATTTATAGACATACACACACACACACACACGCACACATATTATTGTAGTTCTTCCTTTTTTGAGCATTTTATACACAAGAAAAAAGGGGAGACAGGAAAAAAAAAACCACAGTTTTTTCATTTCTAAGTACTTCCATTAAATTCTCTGTGAATTCTTTGATTCGTGACAAAAAGCGAAACAGAAACTGCTAACAACGTCTATAATCTGCCATTAAGCCAGTAGCATAGGAAAAAAAGTACTCTCCTAGCTCTTATAGGTTGAACGAGATCTCTACTAGTGTGGCAGATAACAGCGTGTTACACTGTGTCACGGGTCGAGACCTTTGCTCGGGGAGCTAGATTAAGACCATTAAAGAGCGATGTGACGGAGGTTGGCGCGGGGTTTGGGAAGAAAGGAAGACGTTGTGGTCCTTTGAGTGTTTTGTGACAGTCATCGAGGTGCTAGGTTACAAGTATATTGTGGTGTTCATGAATCATTGCGGTGGCAAGATTGCTTTCGCTCCAGATAAAGTCAAGTGTGGTGAGTGGGTAGGTGGTTGTGAAATAAAAGGTTCAAAGAGGTTTTTTTTGTGGAGTAGGATTTGGCTCACATTTTACTATAGCTACAGGTGATGACAGAAGCTTTCTTTCAAGTTTTGCAGGAAAAAAAATGTATTAATGTACAAATCTGCGTATTAAAGTGCTTAGTTTGCACAGCGAATGTTATCCCCCTTTTTTCGCTATATAATTAAACGATTCCTTTTGCTCCGGAAACATATTGCATTTATTCTACTAAAGAAACACAAAATACAAAAATTCTTTGGATTTGGTTCACATTTTACATTTGCTACAGGTGATGATAGAAGCTTTCTTTCAAGTTTCGTGGAAAAAAATTGCATCGATGTACAAATCTGCTTAGTTTGCATTGATAATGTAACTCTCATTTTTTGCAGCATAATTAGACGATTCTTTCTGCTTTGGAAATATTCTGTATTTATTTTACTAAAAACACCGAATACAAAAAAGTTTTTTAATTTGGCTCACATTTTACAATTGTTACAAGTGATGATAAGAGCTTTCTTTCAAGTTTGGTAGAAAAAAATGTATTGATGCACAAATCTGCGTATTAAAGTGCTTAGTTTGTATAGAGAATATAACTCTCATTTTTTGCTATATAATTAGATTATTCCATCTGTTTTGGAAATACGTTGTAATTATTCTACTAAAATAATACAGAATACAAAAATTATAATGTGTAAAGGAGTTTATTTTAGATCATTAATTAAAAATGCGGAAATTAAACGCACTAAATACACTTGGCCATTAAGAATTAAAGCAGATTTTTTTATATGGACATTAGCTGGTTGATAAAACAATAACACCAATTCAGAACTGCGATTCAACTCCAAATATTTATGTCACATATTGGTTGTTTAAGCTAAGCATTACAAAGAGAAAAAAAAAAAACTTTTTAGCGCTAAATAAGGACTTTTTAAACGCAATAGTATTTATTTATCAAGAGTTTTAATAAAGCATATTTGTCTCTAAATTAAAGATTAATAGCTGATTGCACTTTTGTCAACTGAATTTCCATATTACATTATTGTTTGATCGAGAGTAAAAGGTTGATAATTGACTTTTTACTTTCGGATCATGGAGTCTTTCAATATATTGTATCAATTTTGATTTACAATAATTTGTGCTGTCACTTCGATAATAGTTTGATTTGTCATGAATTGAAAAATTAAGACTCAAGCAGATACAGTAAATTAATACATCCTTAATCTACATCTTTTTAAGCTCTCACTAAATATCGTTAATTCCATGAATGCTTATCTTAACTTGGACAGAAGCTTTTCACTGTAACACTTTTCTGGTGAATGTTTAGTTATAGTCAATTTAAACTATTGCGTTTCTGCCTAAGTGGATTTATTTGAAAACCACGTACAAAGTAATTTTTTGAAAATATATCGTCTCTGTAATTTTGGTATTTGTAATCCATTTTCATAAATTGATGCGGATGGAAATTAATCGAAAGAAACAAGCTTATTTCAATCAATAAGAAATTTACAGCGTTGATTAATCCTTTTACTTAAAGCTTCTAATTAATTATTTTAATTATTGACTTCTAGAGATTTTTTTCCATAATGTTTAACGATTAATATCGATGTTAGTCTTTCAATAAATTGTTTTGAGCTCGTAGGAAAATTATGAGAGTTATAAGGTTTGGAAAATGGTGTTTTTACTGTTAAGGTCTACGACTACGTTAAAAGGAAAAAATTTGAAAAATTCGGTTTTTTAAAAATTGTTCATTATTTTTTGGATGTATTGTCAATTATAATCCTAAATACAAAAATAAAATATTTGAAAATAAAATATATTTTGAGAAATAGGAAAATTTGTAGTATATTTTAATGAAATTTAAACAAAACGGTTAACACTCTGCACAACATTGTAATGCAACCATCTTATTTTTCTTTGTACACAAATTATAGATTATAAAGATGAATGAAATGAACCCAAATCTAAGAAAAAGTTTGAGATGCAAAGAAGTGATGAATAAAAATATACGTATATATGCAATTTTTCCATTATTCACAGCTTAATTTTTCTAAACACACCTATAAATGAAAAAGTATTTCACCAATAATAAAACTTTTGGTTCATTTTACTGTCTATATTATTTAAAACACAAGCTGGAATTTGAATGTAAGTACCTGTATTAGTTTTTGAGATATCATGTTAATATTGGAGGACTTTTTTGAAAGTTAAGATAAATTAAGACAAATTTTAGCTGAAGAATATGTTTTGCCTAAAATTCGCCTGGGTGATAGGTCAGGCCTTCCTTTTCCTAGAAAAGATGAATTGTTTAGTAAAGAAGAAAGTCTGAACTGCAAGAAATAACAATTAAAAAAATTCGCTAATGTGGTCGAAAACCAGTGTTTATAACGTAATCGGATACCTTAAACGAATCTTCTGAACTTTTGACGATATCTGGAATCTATCACTTTGTTTTTAAGCTTGCCGATTAAAGTAATATTATCCTGTTTCATGTAATCATTGTTTAAATATTGTTACGGATTTCCATAGCCGTGTTGGTTTAGTGTAGTGGGTATTTTGAGTGAAAACAGAATCAACAGGACTAAGTAGAAGACAATGACGAAGTTTATTTACACGAAGGCAGGACCGCTCAAAGATGGCACATATTTACGACCGATACGAACACACAGAAGCACACAACGATGTATGTAGTTTACCCCAATGTAGTAAAAGCCATATAACAGACTGACCGGACCACCGCTACAGCAACACTGGCGGGAACTGTGATTGAGTCCTAAGGGCCATTACTGGCCACGATACAACCCTGCCCTTAGGAAGTACGTCCCATCATCGATGGGAGGAGCCGAATATCCAATTTTATTGTACCTTCTTCTAGTTCTTGTATACAATCGACCACCCCGTTATCACTGAAAGTAGCAGAATTGACGTACCCACCAGATTGGCAAGATTCAACCACCTTGTTAGAAAAATCTCATCCTCAATAACGAGGTGCCCCTGGGAGGCCCAATGTAATAAAAAATACAAGCGTAAAAATTCTATTGAAATAAAATATTAAAAGATTTTGTTTAGAAAACACAATTAAAGAATGTCTGGTTGGAATGGGTGTGGAAGTTTCCAATAAAAAGACCGATTCATTTTCAACCCGTTGAAAAAAATATCGCGGAAGACACTTTCTTTCACTTTTTTCTTCGCAGTTTTCCTGCAAAGTCATCCGCTTTTATTGCCCGTCTCTCCGGACGGCAATAAGTTCCATTGTTTCACCTTCCTCTACCCATAAAAATGAAACAGAACCCGGATGGCTACAGGAGGGGAAAAAAATGTTCTATTGAACGTGGCTAGCCAGTGTCCGGATTACTTTTCGGGGATGGCAGAAATTACAATCCCCTTGCGTTCTGACTGTGGAGCATTGGTTTGATTTAGAGTCTGACGAATAGGATTTCTAAATCACATAAGTTTTTTTACCAGTGTATTCAAAAACAGTTGTACATTCTTTTCGTATCTAGTGTGAGAAGAAAAAACTTAACCATCACTAAAAAAATGGAAAATATATTTTTTAGCTGCGCATTCAAAAACTGTTGTACATTTTACTCATATCTACTGAGCGAAGAAAAAACTCTGCTATCATTAAAAAAAATCGAAAATATATTTTTTACCTGGGTTTTCAAAAGCAGCTGTACATTCTCTTCGTATATAGCATGCGAAGAAAAAGATTTGCCATCATTAAAAAAATCGAAAATATATTTATTATCCGCTTATTCAAAAGCAGTTGTACATTTTCTTCGTATCTAGTGAATGAAGAAAAAGCTATACCATCAGTAAAAAATTCGAAAATATATTTTTTGATAAATATACATGTGTGAGATACTCCTGGGATCTTAGAAACAGTAGATGGTTGTGGTTTTGTATAGTTTTTCGGCGCAAGATCCCTATTTGACCAATCAAATGGTAAGAAATGCAGAGGGCAGAATAAGCTGAAAGGGAGTAAAGGTCCCTGGGTACCTCGGTATTGTGACACCCGTACTCACCTAAAGAAGGTGAGCCACTGATGGGTAAAAACAGTAGAAGCTACATCCATTTGTGTGAAAACTATCCTCTATCAAGTAATATAGATTTTCCTCCAGCAAGTAATGTATACCAACCAGGCTTTCCAGGCCTAAGATCAAGTCTTTACATGAGAAACAAATTTCTCCCATTCTTCTACAGCAGTGAAGAATACCTTGATATTTTTGGATGAAAATTTTCCTGTTATAGATAAACACAGCATTTTACAGTGAAAAACCTATTGCTATATCAAGTAATATATATATTCCTCTATCAAGTAATATATTTTTTCCCTCTACCAAGTAATATATATTTTCCTCTATCAAGTAATATATACGAACCAAGCTATCCAGGTCTAGGATCAAGTGTTTAATTGAGAAACAAATTTCCCCCATTCTTCTACAGCAGTGAAGAATAACCTGATATTTTCGGATGTAATTTTTCCAATTACAGACTAACACAACATTTTATAGTGAAAAAGCTATTACTCTAACAAGTAATAAATATTTTCCTCTATCGAGAAATATATATTTTCCTATATCAAGTAATATATACCAACCGGACTATCCAGGCCTAGGACCAAGTCTTTATATGGGAAAGATATTTCTGCCCTTCTTCTGCAGCAGTGAAGAATACCCTGATATTATCGGATGGAGCTTTTCTTGTTACGGACAAACACAACAATTTATAGTAAAAAACCTATTGCTCTATCAAGTAATATATATTTTCCTCTATCAAGTAACATATACCAATCGGACTGTCCAAGCCTAGGATTAAATATTTTCATGAGAAACAAATTTCTCTCGTTCTTCTACAGCAGTGAAGAATACCATTATATTTTCGGATGGAAACTTTTCCTGTTATAGACAAACACAACATTTTAAAGTGAAAAAACCCATTTCTCTATCAAGTAATATATATTTCCCTCTATCAAGTAATATATATTTCCCTCTTTCAAGTAATATAAATTTTCCTCTATCAAGTAATATATACCAACCGGGCTACCCAGGCCTAGGATCAAGTCTTGAAAGTCCAATGGGAAACAAATTTCTGCCTTTCTTCTACAGCAGTGAAGAATAAATGCCCCGATATTTTCGGATGGAACTTTTTCTGTTAGAGACAAACACAACATTTTATACTGAAAAATCTATTGCTATATCAAGTAATATATATTTCCCTCTATCAAGTAATATATATTTTCCTTTATCAAGTAATATATATTTTGCTCTATCAAGTAATATAAATTTTCCTCTAGCAAGTAATATATACCAACCAGGCTATACAGGCCTAGGACCAAGTCTTTACATGAGAAACAAATTTCTCCCATTCATCTACAGCAGTGAAGAATACCCTCATATTTTCTGATAGAGCTTCTATTATAGACAAACACAACATTTTAAAGTGAAAAACCTGCTGCTTATCGTTCCATCAGCAAGGCCCATTTCAACTTTTCCTGATGTTCCTTTCAATTTCTGATGCAAGTCTCCACTTCTGAGAAATGGAGATTTCATCTCTGCTCCTCACTCGGGCATATCACTCTTGCCCTGTCACCAGACCCCTTTCCCCATGCTCTCATTGGGTTAAAAAAAAGACACACTCCTCATTAACGATCGGGGAAAAGCTGAGGAGGCTCTCGCAGATGTGTTGGTGGGAAATGTGATGTTATATATACACTCGGGTTTTATTCTTACTGTTCTAAGATTCCGGTTGATTTGAGAACTTTTTTTTTCTTACTCCTCTATCTTGTCAGTCTTAAAATAAGGCCTTTTTATTTCGGGAAAATTCCTCTTCTTTTCATTAAGGGGCACGTGTTACGAGTGTTTTTTTTTTGAAGACGTATTTTAACTTTCGATAATGAAGTGAGGCTGCTTCTTGAGATAGGTTTCAAGTGGAGGCGAAGGTCTCTCATTTTCGATCAAGAACTGATGAAGACTTGGTATTAAATAGATTTTGGCTCGGTAAAGTTTTTAACTATCTTATGAAAGACAGATTAAACTTTTAATACTTTTTTGATCGAACAATTTTTTCGCGATAACTAATTTATATATATATATATAGTAAGTGATCAACCAGTAAAGCATCAAATAATTAAAAACAAAATTCCAAAATTCGTTAAAAATTAAATTATTTGGGTAACCAAATCTACAAAATTTTCTTGAAAGCGAAACAAATTATGTCGAAATCGAAATTAAAATTTAATTCAGAATTAAACAACAAAAAGTAAACAAACCTAAAAGCCAAATGAAATAATACCTATTTATAAAACAAACTTAAATTAGAATAATTTAGTAACGAATCAGATATTCGAATTATATATATATATATATATATATATATATATATATATATAAGTAATCAATTATAAAAGCATTAAAAAATTAAATCCAATTTCCAGAATTCATTAAAAAATAAAATATTTCGGAAACCGAAATTAAAAACATTTTTTTTGGAAACGAAGCAAATTATGTCGAAATCAAAATTAAAAGTTAATTCGGAATTAAACAACAAAAAATAAACAATTCTGAAACGCAAATGAAATAAAACCTATTTACGAAACTAACCTAAATTTGAATAATTTTGGAAACGAAACGAAATTAATTACGGAAACGGAACTAAAAATTGGAATCGAGACTAAAACTTTTTTCGAATTCAAAAAAGATTAAAATTTAAAAAATAGAAAAAATATCAAAAAAACTGTCATTGTATTTAGTGAGCGCAAATACAGCTGCTACTAAAATACAGATGAATCTAAATAAATTAGCAATATAAGTGGAAACGAAACTAAAAATTTTTTCGGATTCGAACAAGATTAAAATTTAATAAAAACTATTTCCTATTAATATAAAACCGTATATATTAGTTATCCAGGGGTATAAAATAGCTTATTCGGGGGTATGTATTTTTTTCATTAACTTCTAGTGAAGGATTTCAATGACAATTTTTACTTTCTGTCTAAAGGCATCAAATACTTTTACCATTCATAAAGAGTCAGTTTTTTGTACATCACTTTACAAATTTTGTAGTTTAGTCCCCAAAAAAGATTGAAATTGTCTTTCACTTCTTGCTTAAATGTTAGTTGCGAAATGTTTAAAATAAAATAGAGAGTTAATTTATGTTGATGAATCAGGTCTGCCAGTAATCTTTAGAATGATAGAGTCAAGTCATATCAAGATCTGTTTACAGAAAATTGAGTAATAAGAATTTTTTTCTTAGATTAAAACAAATGAAGAAATTCCATACCTCTTAATAATTGCTGGAAAAATAACGAGGGAAGAAACGAGGATTTTAGACACTTTTTCTTATTATTCAAAACAGTAAAAATATGAAGAGTATACGAATGAAAGATGGCTTTCCTTCGATAAAAAATATGTTAGCAAGCAGGAAACAATTGTATCCCAGATAGTGTTAAAATAAAGCATTATGTAATATTATAGTTATAGTCAAAATAATCCCAAAGTCAAAGAAAATAATTCAATAAGTATAATTCAATAAACCTTGTGCATAACTTTCTTCTAAAATTTATCCTTAAATATGTTGGATTATGCCACTATCTATTGTTGAAGAGTAACCATGTTTAGTTGGTGAGTAATATTTGCCAATTTTAAATATAAAAGCCTTTAGGTATCCGAGTACGTTCGAAGGAAAAAATTAATTGGATTTTTTTAAAAACTATTTATGATTATGGTTTGTAGATGCATTTGCAATCATAATACATACTAATATAAAAACTACAAAATTATTTGAAAATATAATATATTTTGAGAAATGGGAAAAATGGTAGTAAAAGTTTATGAAATTTTAACAAAACGGTTAACAATCCATACAAAAATGTAATGCTGCAATCCTATTCTTCTTTGTACACAAGTAATAGAATACAATGATGAACGAAATAAACCAAAATGTAAGAAAAATGTTGAGATGCAAAGAAGTTACGGTAAAAATATACGTATTTACGCATTTTCCCCCATAAATTCACAGCTTGATTTTTCTAAAAACACCTATAAATGAAAAATTATTTCATCAAAAATAAAACTTTGGGTTCATTTCATCGCTCATATTATTTAAAACACACGCTGATATGTTTATGTCAATACCTCTATTAGTTTTTGAGGTTTCATGTTAACAGTGGAGAATTCTTGTGAAAATTAAAGTTTTGTAAAAATTGGAAATTAAAAGACAAATTTTAGCTGAAATGTATGTGATCCTGAATGATAAATCAGCTTTTCTTTTTTTTAGAAAAGATGAACTGTTTTGGAAATAGGAAAGTCTGAACTATAAGAAATGACAATAAAAATAATTTCGCCAATGTGGCTGATAACCCGTATTTTCAACGTAGTCGGATACCTTAAATAAAAATAAACAAAGTCAAATCAAGGGATTGGATAACTCCTTTCAAATGTATGTTCGATTTTTTTCTGTTTGTTTTTTGCGTTTGCATTTAGATGCTAAGTTCCTAATGGTGTTGATGTAAACTCTTTTTTTTTTCTACTGTAAAACTGAATTTCATAAATTATTTAACTAATGATAATATTATTTCTAGTTTCATACCACAAGGAAGCAGAAAACAACCTTTTAATGGCTTATATGAAAGGAAAAGCATGTTTATGATATTCCAATAATGATCTGCTTGGGTTTCGAACCATCCTGTTTTAACAATCTTCAAGTGCGGTGTTTTTATCGAAATTCGAATATCTTCCCTGCTGGTTAAGGGCCACCTGCACACTGTTATGCACCGCTTTATAACTTATTTGTGCATCATAACTACAGAAGTGATTTAATAAAAGTCACTTAAAGATTTCCTTTTTTTTCTGTTTCGTATTAAAAAAGTTTTCTTCGTCCGTTCATTTAAAATAAAATTCATGCGCTTTCTTTCATAATCAATACGAATTTGTGATAGTTTTCACCTAAAATGCGAACATGCATATCTTCAATTAAACAATGGTACACCTCAATGTGAAAGTGAGAAATTTCGGAAGTTTGTAAATGTTAGCAGAAAACACAAGTTTTTGCCTTGCACCTTATTGTTACGGACCTGTAATTTTGCTTCCCCGCGCTAATAATGTCACTGTAAGGAAGACAGATTTACAGTAATCTGTATTGAATGGTGCAGGATGTGACGTCAGTAATCCCACAGCTTGGCGACAAACTTAGCCACCATTTGGCTATAAACTTAGACACCATTTGGCGACAAATTTGGTGAATTTAGCGACAAAATGGATAATACCCGAAACATCGATAATCTGTCCATTAGGAGCCGAGATACTTCCAGAACGATTCTGATTGGTCTAGAAGACTTTAGCCTCGCCTTCCACTACTATATAAGGAACCATATGAAACTGAAGAAGGGAAGTGCGGCAGTTGTCGACCGAGTGGACCTGAATTCAGAGGTCTAGAATTGAGAAGTCTTGAGTGGAAGAGTCGCTGGGAGAATACCGAAGCAATGAAGGATTTCTGTGTGGAGTATTCTAATGAAGCCTGTGTCTTGTGTCGTAGCCCGTTGTGTGGTCGTCGGAGTAGTCCAGTTATTTGAAATAGTGAGTCAGCAGCGAAAGCAAGAAGAGACAGAGAGTAGTTTCAGCCTGTTCGGGAGAGACCTACCTGAGTATAGACAGAATCCCTTAGCGATTCTGTCTCCTGCTGAATCCTGTCTGGCCGCTTTGTGAGCTGTGGACTTTGTCACTAAGGAATTTCTGTCTGTGGACTTCTGTTGCTATTGTGGGCTACTGTCTGCTGTAGAGTGCTGCTGCGTGCTGTCCTGTACGTTCGTCTCAACTGTATATAGTTATTTTCTGTACCTAATTGTGCTGTAAATATTTGTCGCCTTTGTGCTATGCTGTCTTCATCCTGTAAATAAACATCGTCTGCGTTGTGTCGTCTACTGAAGGACTGATCATTGTGTGCTCATATTCTCACACCATACACTCCATTATACGAGGAAACGAACCCGACGGATAAAGAAAGATAGGAAATCAAAAACATTATTATCATTGCTTCAGTTTTTTAGATATTTCTGTTACTAGCTTAATGTATGTTTTTCATCACTTTGAGTGAATCCTAGTTCACTCAGGTGTAAAAAAAAACAACAGAAGTGCAATTTTTTTATAATTATACAATCAAGGACAGATTTTTTTTTCTAATTGATTCATTTTGTCTAGTGAGATCGTATAAAATTGCAGACAATATGACATTAAAATTCATAGCTAATTTATTATGTCATCATCATTTATTCGAGCACTAATTCAATTTACCATTCCTATTTACGTTCAACAGTTTAAATGATAAGGCTCTTGCCAATGAATTTGGAACATCTTTTACATGTTTCTTCATTCATTACAGGAAAACTAAATAAAATTTTGTTGAAAATTTATCTGAAAAAAATTTACGAATTGCTCCTGCCTTGATTTATATTTAAAAAAGTAAAGAAATTTAATATATATTATATAATATATATAAGTAAAAGAAAGAAATTTAATACTGTAAGGAAATTTATTATATATTATACAAAGAGTTTATAATGAAACTGACTATGCTCTGACCTGTGCAACATTTCTGGTTGACGTATATAAATCCTTAAATTTAAGTTTCTGAGTTCTATAAACTACAAAAAAATAAAAACAATATTTTAATTTTTTTAAATTTTTAAAAATTAACAATATTTTAAATTTTAAACATTTTTAAAAATTAAAAACAATATTTTAAATTTTAATCACCAGATGTCGCTTTTCTAATAATGTTCAAAGGTTGTTTTGGATTAGGAAGTTTAAAAAATCCGATTTTCAGTGCCCTAAAATTGTATTTACCAGGTCTTTGAAGAAGAAAAAAATAATTTTACTGATCAAATTATTTTATCACAATCATAATAGTTTAGTTGTGCAGCCAATATTGACGTTTAGAAAATTTGGGGAAAGGGCTTCTGTTAAAGAATTGATTGCAAAACTTTACTACTAAATTTGAAGAGGCTTAAGGTATTTGACTACGTTCGGAGGAATATTTTTGAAAAACTATTTTAAACTATTTTTTTTAAAATTTATTGTCAATTATAATACAAAATACTATAAATGCAACAAAATTATTTGAAAATATAAATAGTAAAATGTGTAGAAAATGGGTAGTAAATTTTAATGAAATTGAACCAAAACGGTTAACACTCAACACAAAATTTTAATGCAGCAATCCATTTTTCTTTGTACGCAAGTTATGGAATATAATGATGAATGAAATGAACCAAAATCTAAGAAAAATGTTGAGATACAAAGAAGTTACGGGTAAAAATATACGTATATATGCATTTTTTCCATAATGCACAATTTAATTTTTAAAAACACCTATAAATGAAAAAGTATTTCACCAATAATAAAACTTTTGATTCATTCCATTTCTCGTATTATTTAAAATACGCGCTGAAAGTTTTACGCAAATTCCTCTATTATTTTTTGAAATATCATTCTAATTGTGAAGATAACAGTTTTAAGAAAACTGAGGTGAAAGACAAACTTTAGCTGATGAAATATGTGACCCCGGACCTAGGTGAGGCCTTCCTTTTCCCAGAAAAGACAAACAGCTTTGGAAAGATGAAAGTCTGAACTACTAGAAATAACAATTAAAAAATAATTCACCAATGTTTTCGATAACCAGTAATTTTATAGTAGGCGGATACCTTAAGAGTTGCATGTGATGCTTGGAGGATGATAGAATGAAATGAACGGATTTCAAATGAAAGTGTGGAAGAAGTTGCTATTGGTGTATTTGAAAGAGAATCGATTTAACAATATTCTTTGACAAGTGCTCGGGAGCTTTCATGAGATTTATCACTTCATAGGAAAGGAATTCCTCTCTACTCTTTGGAATTTGTCCTTTCGAAAAAATCCTCTGTTCGTGAAAAATTTCTTTTCAGAGAAGGATAATTCTTTATAGAAATACTTTTTAAAATTTTATTTTATATTATATTTCATAAGCTCTATTTATGTACAAATGAGAACAGAGATAAACAAGCATTGTGCTAACTAATACTAAATTCTCAATCATTATACTTTAATACACACAGTATTTCATTCGAATATTCCCTTTAATTCTTCATCAAACAGTACAGAACCTTTAAATATTACATAATAATCTTTTTTAAGAGCAAAACTTTAAAAAAATGTTTTATAATGATTGTTTCCAATAGCAAGAAATTATTACCCAAATAAAACCATTTTCGAATCTCTGTTTCACAATAATCCATTAATAAGGCTCTCAAAGTCTCTGAAAAATTGTATAAAAAGGGAATATCATCGCAAAGGAAAAAACTAAGAAAGAGAAAAGAAAATAAGTGATAATCTTCGGTCAAACATATTCCGTCTTTCAACGAATAAAATATTGTTACGGATTTCCTATACCAATCCGTCGGGCTCGTTCACCCGTATAATGGGTGTGTATGGTGTGAGGATGAACACACAATAATCAGTCCTTTAGTAGAGGACACAACACTTGTTTATTTACAGCCGAGACGAACACAGCAGCACACAATAACGACAGTCGCTCAGAAGTAGTAACAGGACTGGCTAATGTACTCGACGCTGCTTTCTCAACAGGCAACGAGGTACACAGCTCATTTCAGCACTTGTTTGACTCAGCCGCTTCTTGTCTTCTCCTCTGGATGACTCGTTATCTAACGTCGATTCCGACTACTCTACTCTAAGCTTGAAAATGTCGCCCTTATATAGTCCCAGGAGGCGTGGCTAATTGTGTCTCGACCAATCAGAGGACGTATTCTCCAATTCTGCTCAATAACTTATTCAATTCTGGACGTATTTCGGTT
>JAPMOQ010005355.1:392308-426714 GCA_026543055.1 Argiope trifasciata | reverse complement strand
ACGCATTCTGTCTTTCAACGAACAAAATATATTAGTAAAATCCTTTACTGATTGATATTGTACGATGAAATGTTCATTCAATTTTCTGAAAATTCTTTGAAAAGGGAAAATTAATGCAAAAGTAAAAAAAGAGAGAAAAGAATGAATGATTGTTTTTTACCAAACGTATTCCATCTTTCAACGAATAAATTACATTAGTAAAACTATTTACGGATTGATATTGTGCAATGAAATGTTCATTCAGTAATCATGAAGTATCCAAACTCTCAAAATCTCTGGGAATTCAATAAAAAGGGAATAAATATTATTGGAAAAAGAATGATTGAGGAAAATTCTGAAGTCGAACGTGTTTCAGTGGCGCTGAGATTTGCCCTGGCTGGCTTCCAGAGTTGTTTTTGTGGGCACTGCTTGATGGATGGTGCGATCGACTTGACTACACCACAAACATTAGATGCCTTCTGATTCGACAAAACGCATCTTCCCCCCTATCCCCCATCTCATGGATGCAAAATCAGTCAAGGAGGGGGGCAGGAAGTATTCTAAATCTCCCGTGTATTCATGTTTTATGCAGCTCACGGAAACTGCAATCGAAACTAGAAATTATTTTTCCAAAAGATATTACACAAAATCTGAGACAAAGCGGCATTAGAATTGGTGGAATTTGATAGATGAGCCTAACGGCATTCGCTTCATGCCGGAGGAGTAATATTTTATCGAATGTTACTGAGAAGTCATTTTTCCTCATATCTGGTCTACGTTGGTATCATTGATAAGCAAAAGATAAAAGGATCTGAGATTTACAGATCCTGCTGCAACTAATATAAAAGGTACAAAGATTTTTAGAAGTTTACTACCAGAATGGTAACGGTATTTGGTAACTTATTTCATGAGCTCTTATATTGTATTCTCGCTGCAAAGAACAGCAGTGATTTTCCAGTCGATTCAGTTTCCATTTGATTTCAGAAATTTGTCGAAATATGTCGTTGCTAATAGGGGGTTAAAAATCTTTTCAAATCTACTCAATTACAATTAGATTTTAAAAAACTGGCAAACAGAAGAAAATAATTAGCTTGTATCTAAACATTAGCATTGTATTTAGCACAGTTCTTTGTAATAAGACGTGAAATTCAATCATTTCCACAACTGACGAAGAAACTGCCACTCAGCTCTTACTTGAATTTACAGAAATTGGTAGCAATAAAATAATCGTAAGAATTTTTTTTGATCCCACAACAATTTTAATTATCCAAAGCAAGCATGGAGATGGCACGTAGAAAACTTCAAATGTTATATAAATGACCTTCAAGGGAGCAAAGAAAAGAAATGAAAAAATATATTCTCGATGGAAAAGGAAGATTGAAACCTTAAAAATGAGCATGAATAATACCTATATACTATTATAATGAAGAAATAAAGATTCAACAAACTTATAGTTGAAATCAATAAACACGTTTAGAGTTTATAAATATATGTATTGAGAAATGTTATGAGAAATATTACCCATGCAAAATTGTATATATATATATATATATATATATAAAAGAGAAAACGAAACTAATTACGGAAACTGAACCAAAAACGATTTCGAATTCGAACAATTATAAAATTTAAAATTAAAAAAGCTATTTTTGTATTTAGTGTGAGCGAATGCAGCTACTACTTAAATACAGATGGATTAAATAAATTAGCAATATAAGAGAAAACGAAACTAAGTCTGTAAATGGAACTAAAAATAAGAATCGAAACTAAAAATTATGTCATATTCGAACAAATAAAATTATATATATATATATGTCAACTAGAATACTAGAAGTATCACGTCTTGAGTGAGTAAACAGCTTAAGAAATGAAATAGATTTCACAACCCTAATGGATGGCTTTCAAATGTAAAAGAGGAAATCTCTCGTCTCACTTCAGTCACTAAGTTCAGGATATTCCTTTTAATTACTCGGACCATTAAACCAATTAGTGGTTTCCTAGTTGGAATTTCTATTTCCAGGTCTCGGGAGCTTTTCGCAAGGGAATCAATCGTCTTCTTCTGACGAGGGAACATTCTATTAGCCTCCCATTTAACACTTAAGGAAGAGCTCAAAATCTTGAATAGTTGTTTATTGTGCAAGCTACGAGGGAAAAAGAGATTAATTTTCCCTAATGATGCCGAATTCCGATATTATTTTGAACAACTTGAAAGGAAATTGTTGATAGATTTATGGTTGAAACTTTCATGTACCGTTTTAGAAGGTTGTTGGAGAAATTAATTCAAGAGTCCTGAATTAGACTATGAGGAAACAAGAAGCTATTTATGCGAACATCAATTGTTTATGGATCAAAGAAAATTCGATCTAGATATTCCAAAATTCTTCGAAGCTCTGTACGTTATATGATTCTAAATTGCTAATTGAAATGAGGTATGCCTGGAACAATAGAAGGAAACGTGTACATGAAACATGTGCAGTGACGGATTAGGAGAGCTCAACAACTGAAATTATTTTAAAAACTTCTTTTGTTTTCAAAATAATTCTTCTTCTACGTCTAATTCTTCTAAAATAATTCGTCTAAGTCAGATTTAAGGTCAAAACTTTAATGTATCGTTTTAAGCAGGTTGGCGAAATTAATTCAAGTGTCCTGAATTAGATTATAAGGAAACAAGAAGCTATTTATACGAACATCAATTGTTTATGGGTTGAAGAAAAATAGCTTGAGATATTCCAAAACCCATGTGAAGCTCTGTACGTTACATGATTCTAAATTGATCATTGAAATGAGGTATAGAACAGCAGAAGGAAACGACTCCAAAGATGTACAGTGACGGATTAGGACTGCGCATCTACTGAAATTATTTTAAAAAATTCTTTTGTTTTCTATGCTATTTTGAGAAACACAACACACATGTGAAATCGAAAAATGAAAACTTACACACGCACATGCGAAATCGTTAAAGGAAGACACACACACGCACACGCTAAATAGATATATGAAAACTTAAACACGCATAGGCAATGAAAACTATTGGGAGGAAAATTGAAGTCGAGAAGGATATCGAAAGCATCACAATTCGTTCCCTGAGCAATGGGAAAGTGATAGGCATATCGAAAGCATAGAACCAACACTTTCTCCCTTTTAGTTTAAGGTATCCGATAAAGTTCGAAGAAAAAATTTTGAAAAAGTGAATTTTTTAAAAACTATTTAAAACTATGGTTTTAAGTGTATTGTCAATTATAATACAAAATACTATCTATACAATAAAATTTTTTGGAAATATAATATATTGTGAGAAATAAAAAAATGTTTAGTAAATTTTAAGGAAATTGAGCCAAAACGGTCAACACTCTACACAACATTGTAATGCCGCAATCCCGTTTTTCTTTGTAGACAAGTTATAGAATACAATGATGAAAGAAATGAACCAAATCTAAGAAAAATGTTGAGATGCAAAGAAGTTATGGGTAAAAATATACGTATATATGCAATTTTTCCATAAATTAACAACTTAATTTTAATAAGAAAACCTATAAATGAAAAATTATTTCACCAGCAATAAAACTTTCAGTTTATTTTGTTGAACATATTATTTAAAACATACACTGTGTTTTTTATGTAAGTACCACTATTAGTTTTTCAGATATCATGTTAACGATGTAGAATTAAAGTTTTGAGAAAATTGAAGTAAAAAAACCAATGTTAGATGAAAAATATGTAACAATTAATGATATGTCAGGCCTTCCTTTTCCTGAAAAAGATAAATTGTTTTGGAATGAGGAAAGTCTGATATACAAGAAATAACAATATTAAAAAAATTCGCCAAGATGGTCAATAACCAATGATTTTAATGTAGTCGGATACCTCAACAGCAGCATTCCTTCTCAGATTTTGTACAAATCCTACTAAGCGGTGCTCCTTTTATTTCTCTCTCACATTTAAGACTTCATTTTGAAATTTTTTTCTTTATCTTTATCTCTTTCGCCATTATTTCTCATTATTTCACTTTAAAATTGCAGCTTAAAATTGTTTAAGTTTAAGGTATTGGACTACGTTGGAAGGAAAAATTTTGAAAAATTGTATTTTTTAGAAACGATTTATGGTTGTAAGATGTATTGTCAATAATAAACATTATATATACAAAAACAATTATTTGAAAACATAATATATTTTGAGAAATGAAAAAATGAGTAGTAAATTTTAATGAAATTTAACCAAAACTATTTACATTCTACAAAAAATTGTAATGAATCAATCCTATTTTTCTTTCTAAGCAAATTATAGAATAGAATGACGAATGAAATGAGCCAGAATCTAAGAAAAGCATTGAGATGCAAAGAAGTTATAGGTAAAAATATGCGCATATATGGATTTTTACCATAAATTTACAGCTTATTTTTTTCAAAAAACTCCTATAAATGTAAACGTAGTTGACTAACAATCAAACTTTTGGTTCATTTCATTGCTCATATTATTTAAAATACACACTGAAATTTTTATGAAAAAATCTCTATTAGTCCTGGGCATATCATGCTAATGGTGGAGAATTTGCATGAAAGTTGAAGCTAAAAACAAATTTTAGCTGAAAAATCTGTGACCCTGGATGATAGGTCTGGCATTCTTTTTCCTAGAAAAGATTAACTGTTTTGGATAGAAAAGTCTGAACTAGAAATAATAAGAATTTAAAGAAATAACCAGTGTGGTCGATAACCATTATTTTTAATGCAGTTGGATACCTTAATAAAACTTTGCAATCAATCAGAAGTATAAATAATCGAAGCAAATCGCCATATTTAAAGAAGGGAACTCTAATTTCATTTCTTTTTCAGGGATGGGAGGGGGGGGCTCTATATGTAAACTACCCCCCTTCGACAACTTTTCGAATATATAATCTCAATATCGTCAAGCTAATTTACGTCTTATCATAATAAGTGAATGGTTTAAACAACGAATTTTATTTAAAACTTATCAACATTTTTCGCAGAAAAGACAGTTTTAAAATTATGTTTGTAAAATATGCAGATGAATTTGATTAGTTAACTAAGTTTACGAAATTGTAAAATTATAAAAGTGAAATCCTTATTTAGTCATTTAGTTGCTGACATATATTAAAATGCATTATGTTTGACCATTTATAATCTATGTACTTTCATAAGAAATAAAAAATGACGAAATCGGATTAGTGGTTGGAATTAAAGTATTGAGTTATTGTTTGCAAGTTATTTTAAATATATAATTAGCTTAATATATAATATTAATTAATAATATATTAATATATATTTTTAAATATATAAAACTAATAAGTGGAATTGACTGAAAAAAATTGTATATATTGGGTTAGGGAATAAGTTCGTAGCATTTTTATATTTACGTTGTTTTCCAACGATTTTTTTGCTGTTTGACAAAGTGCATATTATTCATTCGATAGAGCGCTCTTTCTGATCTGCAAAACTGTGCTTATCGATGTTTTGTGTAATTTAATTTTCAATTACTTTTAAGGCTTAGAAATGGAATATCCAGGTGGTAGAAATTGACATTTTTGGCACCTGCTCTTCTTCGCTTTTCATCCAGGTCAAAAAGCTTCTGAAACAGCATGAGACATTTGCAACGAATACGGAGAAGGTGTCATAAGGAAGTTTACATTACGGAAAAGCCTGACCTTCAACCAAAGAAGACCAAGATCTGCGTTTGGGGGGGGGGACTGGGAGGGCATGGTGTACTGAGAAATGCTCGAAAGGAATATCACGGTCACTAAGGGGCTCTACATAGCCCAGCTACACCTCATGAAAGAGGCTATGCAACTGAAAAGACCCCATCGACAAGGCCAAACTATACTCCTTCACGACAACGCCAGGCACCATGTTGCACAAGTCGTCAAAGCCACACTCCAAGAACTTGAAACGAGGTCTTTCAACAACTCCCGTTTTCTCCGGATCTTGCGCGGTCGGATTACCATCTTCTCCGCTCCCTGTCGAACTATATGAGGGGTGTTACCTTCGACAATAAAGAGGGCCTTAAAAACCAGACCGAGTGATTTTTGATGGAACGGCATCGACAACTCGGTCGAAAGGTGGGAGGAGGTCGTAAACAAGAGAGGAGAATACATAATCGATTATTAGACTGTTATTACTAATGATTTTCTTTTAAAAAAAGTCTTTGATAAAAACGCTACGAACTTATTCCCCAACCCAATACATTTTTGTACCCTGTTAAAAGTGTGATAAAAAATGTTTCTATTTAATTCAGAAGTTTTCTTTAAAATTCATAAATTTGAAATCATAGTTAACTTTACCTCTTAATAATATATCTTAAATTTACCCATCTCTGTAAGCGTGAATTTAGTTTTCCAAACAAATGGAGGAAAAAAAAATTTATTTTAATCTCATATTGAGACTAACACTCACGGAAATTTCTTCGAATTTACCGTCTTTGAAAAGCAATAACAATGAGCTTTCCAATTTGGGATTTTTTTTAAAAAAAAAGAAGACTGAAACTCCGTCCTAAAAGCACGTTTTCGGAATTTTAGAATAGCCCATTTAATTGGCTGGAGGGTAAAAGTGAAGCCCCGCAACCTCTGAATTCGCCATTCATTTCATAGAAGGGGGAAAAAAATAAAGATCCCTAAAGACTTTAACGCGCAGCTACTATTTTCTTGACTAAAGAAAGATTTCTTCTTCGGAATAAGGCGTCTTCTCTAACAACAAAAGAGCGTAAGTAGCCTCCGAAAAAAGGAATAAAAACTAAGGCGAAATTGAAAAGGAAAGAATTTTATCCTATCTTTTTCTCTCCCTTTTCTTTTTTTATTTTATTTGTAGCAGCCGTCGGGGGGCCTTTGCCTTTGCAGTCATCAGGCAAAGGCTCATGGCGTTTCTCTCTCCGCTTTTTATTTGTATCATTTTCTTGTGGCTAAAGTGCGGATTTCTCATTCAAAAAGCGGGAGATTTTCTCGCTCAAGTTCTCTTCGATTTCAAATCTTTCGGAAGCGGGGTTTTTTCCGCTTTGTTCCGCGATATCTCCTCGTGGGTTCTGTAAAATGGAAAGGCCCAATCGGGCAGAAAATCCCTCCCTCGACCGAGGATTCTTTCATTCACACCTACTTGGGGAAAAAAGCAAAAAATACAGTAAACGAGATTTTGGTGAGAAGTAATATTCGAGCTTAGAAGCAAATTATTTTACTTTGTTTAACAGTAAACAGAAACTTGGATTTTGTTAAGGGATTAAGGGTTTGATTTAAAATCACGCCCAGACCAGCTCATACTTCTTCTTCTTGTATACAGCCGACCACCCCGCTACCACTGAACGTAGCAGTATCGACAGGACTTGTTGTGGCCGACTGCTGAATAAGTATTGTCCAACCTTACATGGACCGAACAGTCAAACTAACATTCCTTTCGGGGTAGTAAATAGTTGTCTTTCTCCCATCTGCACGCTTTCAAACAGTTGGAATGTAACTATCTATCTTTAACATCATATCCTTCAGTGTTTTGAGATGACTTGGTATCATCAGTACAGTGAAATCATTATTTACAATCTTCAGGTTTTCCCTTGAAATCTTACATTCCATTAAATAGTTGTAATCCGTACCCATTACTTAAATCATTATTTATAATCAGGTTTTTCCTTCACTCTGAGATCTCCATACATTACAATAAATAGTGGTAAAACGTACCCATTTCTCCACAAACGTATTTATTTTCCTGCGTTCTTCCAAATCTTTGGAAATTGGCAGGAAATCTCTCGTGTCCAGATATAATTTGGATTATAAGTGGATGGCATCTTATTTTAATTTCCGGATTAGGAATAAAGTGACAAGTTACTCTTCCTTTTTTGGACATATAAAATCTGCCAAACCATTTTAGAGACAAGCTCATACTTTCTTGCGTATGAGTAAATGTATATTATAACATTAGTTAAGGTATCCCGCAACTTTAAAAACACTAGCTATCGGTGACATTGATAAATTGTTATTTCTTGTAGTTCAGACTTTCCTCTTTCCAAAACAGTTTAAGAGAAGAAGGAGGTAGGCCTTCTCTTTTCTAGGAGATGGTAGGCCTGACCTATCATCCAGAGTCACAAAATTATTTATTTTAAAGCAGCACTAAGGCTCTTTTGGGGTGGAACTCGTAATTTTAATACTTGGTCAGATGACACTGAAGACTCCAGAGTTGGTACACACTTTTTTAAGCTTCTACACCACACCATCAGGAAGGTGACGTATTTATGACCGCCATTAGCATGATGGGTCTCCTGAGGAATCGAGCCTCAAGTCTGAAACCCTTCGGTTCCGAATCTCAGATCTTGCCACCAGGAATTCCACCACGGCCGCGAATTTGAAAAATAAGATTTGAAAGAATGAAATAATATTTTAGTTTTAATTATATTAAAAACATAGAGATTTCTGTGATATACAGAAAAAAACCCGGTAGAAATAATTAATTTTGTTTATTTGCTTTTTTTTCGTAATAATATTGACGAAACAAATCCCATCGAGCCATGGACGCCGTCAAATAAGTTCAACGAGTTGTAATTCAGTTTTCATTGCCCAAAGTGGTATCAACATTAACAATTTAGTATTATTTGGAGGAATGGATAATTTCTTGTTAGCAGTTTTAACCACGGACTTGTCAGTCACTATGAACATAGCACGCTACACAAGAGGCAGTCTCCGGCATCCAAATCCTTTCGATACTTCTACATTCAGTGGTGGCGGGGTGGTCGGCTGTATACAACAAGGAGATGTCTCCTGCATAAGTGCTTAAATTACTGAAATCTCTAAAGACTCTTTCGGATTGTAAACTAATAACAGCAAAATAATGCTAAATTTAGAGATATTTTTGGCTTTTGTACGGTATATTATACATCAAAACTCAAGAGTTTTAATAAATATTATACTGTACAAAATCCAAAGGTATCTCTAATTTAGCATTTATTAATTTTGTTGGAATTTATTTATTTTGTTATTGTTTTATCATAATATTATAGTTTGATTTCTTTTATTTATTGGAATGTCGTTTAGAATGATTCAAAATTACAGGATATGTCATCTAATTCTTTATAAAAAAAAATGAACGTATGTCTGTACGTCTCTTATGCTTTCCTAAACTGTTCATCCGATTTCGATGAGACTTGAACAGCTTATTGGTTACATTAAGGGGGTGGTTATAGAGACAGAACAATTATCAAAAATGTTTTTTAAAAAATCGAATCTTAACCGCATCTATTTACCAATGATTAATTTTCAAATAACTCTCCGAGGAGGCAATAGGTTCTGTAGAAATGCTAAATCAAAGTTAAAAGTTAATATTTTGTACCTAAAGCACTCAAATGTCATGCAAATTATTCTCAGAGGTAACAACTTTATTACAGATTATGCGAGAATGTTTTGGGGAGATCAGACCTGGGGGTTTCATCTTTTAATTTTAGCGTTTTTCGCAGTAATTTCCAAAATATTATAATACAAATAGTTTTGCACTATCTTAATTTACAAAAAATTATTTTTTCAACCATAATAAGGATTTTATGGTATAAATATATTTTCTATGTTAAATCCATTTTAAAAGAAAATATTTTAATCACGTTTTCTAAAATCAAACTTGAGAATTCCGAACAAATATTAAAAGGATCAAGTGATGCCATAATTAATTCCTTTCATTACCATTCTAAAAGAACACCAAGCTTTACGATTCTAAAAGAAAACACAAATCTTATATATAAAAATGAATTTTTGTTTACCCGTATTTTATATACTGTCGTACCTTTCATCTTATTTCGATAAAACATTGCCAAACTATTGATTGATTGCCCTTAATATTATTTTTTTCGGTGGCAGCAACGCGCCGGTTACCAGATAGTATTAATACAAAATCAAAATTTATATGACAACCAAAATTTGATTTAACCTATACATCGATCACAAAGAATGTTTCATTTCACATTTTAAGATTCACTAAGAATAATGAATTGTAACATTAAAGTGACTGAGACGTCATTTGTTTGGGCATTATTTGAAATCTGAAGCCAAGTAACCTTAAAAACAATATTAATTTAATATCAAGAATAATAACGGAAAATTAAATGAACACAATTTGCCTTAGCAGTATTAAATAAGAGCTTCAGATGGTTAAAAGAAATTAAATCTTGTCAAACTTATAATTAGAAATTTAATCCCAAAATATATGAAATTGTTTCTCCAAACATATTTGAATGTTTGAAATGCATATTTTCAATAAATCTGTACGTTCAAATCTAAATCAATATCTCACAAAATTTAATTATTCAAATTTGTTGATTAGAACTATACTGAAATATTCTTAAGAAATTATATTCGATATTTATTTTAAAGACGTGAAATGCATTTAGCTATGTAGTTAAAATTAGACTATCACTTATATGCTCATAGAAATCATATTTTTTAAACATAAGAACAATTTATACTCATTGTTTCATAATCGTTCGAATGCTCTGAAAGCAGTTAAAGAATTAAAAACTTTATATTAAAAATTAATTATTAAGATTAAACTAATATATTTAAAATAAATAATTTTAAATTTTTTTTGAAAATGTGTTGTATTTTAAAACCATTTCATTCATTTCTTTACTAATTTGTAAAATAAATAACGTTGCTCTAAAATAACACAAATGCAATTAAAAATACGATTTTCCCCCAAGTGATTTTAATTCAAGCGATTATCTTTATATGAAACATTTAGTGTAAAAGAAAATTACTTAGAGCAGAGTTGTTAAATTACCAGTTTTGATAAACAGAAACATCAGGACTTTAAATCATATCGCTTTCAAAGCATCTAGGTATTTCGTGGATAAAAATTAAAAATCAAAAGCAATTTTAATCGAAAAATTAAAAAATTCGTTCATCCAAGTTGAGAATTATTTACCTAAGGAAAATTGGAAAATATTTAAAACGTTATTTTTCTGGAATTAGAAAACTCGCAAAAAAACAAACAAACATAAATTAGAAATATCGTTTAAATAATAATCCAAAAACAAATAATATTTTAATTTGTTTGGTTTATTTGTAAAAAACTTTGCCCGAGTTAGGCAGTAACACTATGATTTATAAGGTAAAAACTACAACAGCAGACGTTGGATAATTCAAAGGCTTCTTCTTGCATAAAGCCGACCCCATCACTGAATGTAGCAGTATCGACAGGATTTGCTGTGGTCGACTGCTGAATAAGTATTGCCTAGCCCTACATTGACCAATCAGTCAAACTAGCATTCTTTTCGGGGCAGTAAATGGCTGTCTTCCTCCCCATCTGCAATCTCTCAAACAATTAGAATGAAACTATCCATCTTTAACATCATATCCTTCAGGGTTTTGAGATGACTTGGTACCATCAGTACTGTACTTAAATCATTATTGACAATCTTCAGGTCCTTCCTTAACTCTGAGATCTCCATACATTCCATTAAACACTGGTGAACTGCACCAATTTCTCCATAAATGCATTTATTTTCTTGCTTTCCTCCAAATCTTTGGAAATATGCAGAAAATCTCCCATGTCCAGATATTATTTGGATTATAAGTGGATGGTATCTTCTTATTTTAATTTCCGGATTAGGAATAAAATCGAAAGTGACTCTTCCTTTTTTGGACATATACCATCTGTAAAACCATTGCAGTTTGATAATTCAAAGGCTATACAGTAAAAGCCGACTACAAAATAAAACTACGTTAGCAGACTTACGTTAGCA
Source organism: Argiope trifasciata (assembly GCA_026543055.1). Lineage (NCBI taxonomy): Eukaryota > Metazoa > Arthropoda > Arachnida > Araneae > Araneidae > Argiope > Argiope trifasciata. The sequence continues at coordinate 415,023 of JAPMOQ010005355.1, read as the reverse complement.
AAACTACGTTAGGAGACGATAGATAATGGAAAAACTATACTGTGAAAGCCGACACCAAAATAAAACTACATTAGCTGACGATCGATATTTCAAAAGCTATACTGCGAAAGTCGACTCAAATAAATAAATAAAGGAATAAATCGCCAATTTATTGCCAACGCATTTGTAGACTTCAACAATTTGTTTCTTTCACCTTTTGAGGCTCCAAAAACCTTAAGCGAAAACAATATCCTGTTCTCGCATGATAAAAAATTATATTTTCTATAAATAATAAGCTTTAAACATTGCATTGTGAAATGTAACCTTGATGATACTTTCCTTCAAAGAATGAATCAAAATATCAAAATATTTCTTACATTAATTAAATTAGCATTAAAACACTCATTAAGTTATTTTTTGATATGTGATCATTTATGGGATTCTATTGACAAGAAATGCAAAACGTGCTGAATGTTTTCAATGAAACAACATCAAATGCTAAATAACAATAAAAGATTTGCATAATCGAAAGAGGTTTGTTTAAAAATGCATTCGAACACACAGGAATGAAATAAAACTGATATTTTCATTTTCATTTCTGGGTTGTGCTTCAAACTAAAATCCACCTCTTAAAAATTCAATTTGAACGAATTTTCTTTGTCAAAAAAATTAATATTCGTTTTCTCAATCTTTTGTTGGGTTACAAGAGCAATAGGAGAACAGAAAATGTAGTTTTAGACCACCCAACCAGTAGAAAATTAAAAGAATTCAATTAAACTAAGTAATTAAAAAATCTTTTCTCAAAAGAAGTCTTTTATTTACTCAGCTGGTTCAACATTTCATTATTTTTTTTCTAAAGATAAATACATTCGTTTTAGAGAAAGAACGAAGCCATTGAAAAGGCGATTTTTTTGTATTTATTGTTTGCCATGAAAGTTGTTTTTACGTTCTTATACCAGCGACTAAAATAACACAGAAACTGAAGAAAAGGGGAACAATAAATAAATACAAAACACACAAAAAAAGTACTTTCTCCCAAAACACTCTCTTTCTGCCGAAGAAAAAGAAAGAAAGCTCTTTCACCGAATCTTTTCTTGAAGAAGTTCGAAAACCAATTAAAGGTTAAACCTTCAGCTCTGATCAAAAGCGAAGAAGATTATAAATACGTAAGTTCAACAAAGGGACAAGTGCCACGCTTTTCTGTTGAACGTTTCTTTTTCGGTAATCTGCAATGTATGGATAACGAAACAAGTCGGGTTTTATTTTTCGGTACAAATCAAAGATTCACGGTGTTTTCGACAAGAACCTGTATTTTTAAAATAATTAAGGTATCCGACTACGTTCGAAGGACATTTTCTGATAAATTATTTAAAGAACTATTTATTTAAGGAACTATATTTAAAGAACTAAAGATATTCAAAGAACTATTTTTGGTTTTTAGGTGTATTTTTAATTATAAACACTATAAAGGGAAAAAAAAACAAATAAAAATATAATAACATATTGAGAAATAGAAAAATTTATAGTAAGCTTCAATGAATTTTAATAAACGGTTAATACTCGACCCAAAATTCTAATGCAGCAATTCTATTTTTCTTTGTGCACAAGTTATAGGTATGACCAAAATCTAAGAAACATTTTGAGATGTGAAGAAGTTATGGGTAAAAATATATGTATACATACATTTTTTTTAATAAAATTTACGACTTAATTTTTATAAAAACACCAATAAATGAAATATCATTTCACCGACAATAAAACTTTTGGTCCATTTCATTTCCGATATTATTTAAATCACACGCTAAAATGTTTATGTAAATATCTCTATTGGGTTTTGAGATATCATGTTGACGGTAGAGAATTTTTATGAAAATTGAACTTTTGAGAAAATTGAGGGCAAATTTTAGCTGAAAAATATGATTAGTTTGAAATTCCCCTGGATGAGAGGTCAGTCTTTCATATTTCTAGAAAAGATAAACTGTTTTGAAAAGAGCAATGTGTTTTTAACGCAGTTGGATACCTTAAGAAAATTTTCTAATAATTCAAAAGTATGTTAACTGAAATGGGACTTTCATTGGAATTTTTTTTTCTGCTACCCTTTAAAAAAATTCATGAAATTCCTTTGACGTGTTTCTGAAATATAATTTTGTTAATCTCAAATATCAAAATAATTGCTTCGTTACTATTACGTCATGCACACTATGTAAATTTTTTAAAATTATTCAAATCAAAGAAAATCATGTTTGAGTTCATATAAAAAGAAAGATAAATTTATTGAATTAAGGTATCCAACTACGTTAAAAACATTGATTATCGACCATATTGGGAAATATTTTTTATTACTATTATTTCTTGTATTTCAGACCTTTCTCTTTTTTCAAAACAGTTTAGCCTTTCTAGGAAAAAGAAGCCCTGACCTATCCAGGATCACATATTTTTCAGGTAAAATTTGTCTGTAATTTTACTTTTCATAAAAAATTCTCCACCACTAATATGGTTATCTCAAAAACTAATAGAGGTATTTATGCAAAACTTTCAGCGTGTGTTTTAAATAAAATGGACAAAGAAATGAACCAAAAGTTTGATTACAGACGAAATACTTTTTCATTAATAAACGTTTTTAGAACAATTAAGTTGTAAATTTGTGGAAAAAATGCATATATACGTATATTTTTACACATAACTTCTATGTATTTACCTTAAAATGTTCCTTAGATTTTGGTCCATTTCATTCATCATTATATTCTATAACTTGTGTATAAAGAATAATAGAATTGCTGCATTACCATTTTGTGTAGATATTAACCATTTCGGTTAAATTTCCAAAGAATTAACTAAAAATTTTCCTGTTTCACTCATTGTATTATATTTCCGAATAATTTTATTGTATTTATAGTATTTTGTATTATAATTGACAGTACATCTAAAAACTATTTTAAATATTCCAATTTTTCAAAAAAGTTAGTCGTAGGAAGTAGTCGGATACCTTAAGATTTTTCAATAGAATAAACATGAATAATAATCGAAGGAATGAGTCTTTATAATTATTTTTAAATAATTTATCAAATCATTATATCTTGACTAATCATAAAAATTACTTTCAACGCTTTTACGTCACTAGAGTTTTGCCAATCCAGTGTGGAAAAACGACTGCAGATATTTAGAGACAAATTTCTAAGCTAAGGGCAGATATTTGCAGTTTAAAGAATAATTCAAAAACAAATAATACTTTAATTTGTTTGGTTTATTTTTCTAAAACGTTGCCCGAGTTAGGCAATAACACAGTGATTTCCAAGGTAAAAACTACAACAGCAGATGTTGGATAATTCAAAGGCTATTCAGTGAAAGCCGACTCCAAACTAAAACTACGTTAGCAGATGATAGATGATGGAAAAACTATGCTGTGGAAGCCAACTCCAAAATAAAACTACACTAGCAGACGATAGATAATGGAAACACTATACAGTGAAAGCCGACTCCATATCTGAAAGTAATATGACCAACTAACAACTTAAATCTTAGTCTAAATTTTTAATAATAAATGGTTCACTAAAAAGAGAACTAAGAAGAATTTAGTAAAGCTTGCCAAATTGAATGAATCAGATAAGGTTTTCCAGTGGATAAAGAAATTTTCTTTTGCTTGTCTTGTACAGTTATTTCTACCTGATATATCAGCCCATTTACTGAGAGAAAGAAATGTGATAAATTATTAAATATAATAGGAGTTCTTAATACGTGAAGAATTTTCATTTAACATTTTAGATTTCTATTTGAATTACAAGAAATTTCACAAAGCTAACAGGGAAGAAATAAGACATATGAGGTGGTATGTTATTTTTATTTTAATTCAAATTTTAGAAAATTATTATTTCCCTGCACTGTGTAATGTGCCAGTTTTTGTTTGAAGTTTGGAAAACAATAAAAAAAATTTGAATTATTTTCATTTACACTCGATTTATTTCAAATAAAATTAAATACTTTTTCATAAAAATAATGAAATTTAGTTCGCTTATCTAGAAATAGAGTTTGGCCAGAAATAGAGTTTGGCCTCATTGCCTTAATTTGTATTATTTTTAGAAACTTGGAAGTGGAAACAAATTGTTTTAAATAATATAAGCATTAAATAAAAGGAAACTATTTAAACAGGTTAAACAGAAATGATAGTCACATATTTTTTCATTTTCTTTTTCAAAAAAGTCACCATCCGAATTTTGGTTTATTTAGTGCAGTTATATTATCCTCAGGTGCGTTATATTGTTTAATTTTTAGGAACGACTCAACAACAAACTGCTCGAACAAATTATTGCTTAATTTTTTTAGGCTGATGACTAAGTGTGTGTTCGCATATTTGTGATTAAAATCTGAGCCATCAGAAAATTGCATGGCACTAGTTCCCTACACATTCTTCTTTTGGAGTAAATATCGACTCCACTAGTACATTTTTGACGACAAAAATGACAAAATGTATGAGTTTAACCGATGTGGCAGGTGATATTTGTGGTGTCGCCCCAATGTAATTGAATTCCGTAAAGAATCAAACTCGCGACCTTGCGATTTGCAGTAGCGTTACATATCCACTGGGCAAAAGAGATCGCTAATGGTTGTTACTTTCTTGAGATACCACTACAATACCAGTGAGTTTGCGAAGAGACGAGCGATTTTATAGCACCAAATGTTACGGCGAGCGAGGACCGTGTTCTAGTACCGCCAAGCGCTATGGCGAGCAAAGAGAATTTCTAATACAGACGTGTCTTCATGTTTCAATTCGTATCCAACTGAATATTTCTGATTTCTTAAAAAGACAAAATTCCATTTTCCCTCCTACATTTGTTTATCCCTACCGATTGGGAATCATGATTTTAGTTGCAATGATGTGGAGTTTATCTATAATTAGTGACATCGATGAAAATGAAATAAAATACAAAATTATGAATCTATTATTTTCTATAAAATCATCGGGGCAAAATACTCAAAGTCTTATATTTATTAATTAACTTACATGCCTCATAAGAAATAAAATACTTTTTCATTGTTACAATGTAATCATTCCTCAAGGATTGAAAAAGGATTACAACGAATTCTGAGGATATAAAAATTCAGTCCTCAGAATGATATACAGATGCATCACATGAAATCAATCCTTCCCGTGCGAAATGATAATGTTCCCTAAAGTGGCAATGACGAGCTCCTTTTGCTCTTTATCCAAAGTAAATTCATCTAAATTCGTTAAGAGGTACTCAGCACTCTTCATTCCACAAATTTCTTCCACATAAAAGGTCCTGCGAAGGAATTCTAGAGTGGCTTCCAAGGCAACTTGACCACAGTTCCGTCCTATTTCGGCTGAGATGCAACTGGATTCCAGGATGTCTTGTCTAGAAAGAAATTAAATATGATGCGATTGTAAATAGTTAGGAATAGGAGTCTATAATGACAAATAAAAAAATTAAATTTAACCTAAAAACGATACATTTAAAAGTATAAGAATATACGAAAAATATATAGCATAAATACAATTTAATAACAAAAACACACAACTCACGTAAAAACAATTTATTTACATTTCGTATCCAAAATAAAACAAAAAAGCAATCAAGTCCGGTCAAATCTATTTTATTTATTGATCGAAATTGAGATAGCTACAACAGTATAATACACATATATTTTTTCTTTTAATTTAAACATAATTGTCAACAATCATACGCGATTGTAAATAGTTAGGAATAGAAGTATATATATATATATATATATATATATATAAAATCCAAATTCCTATAATTAATAAAATTATGTGAACGAAACAGAAACGGCACAAACCACGGAAACGAAACCAAAACCGGAATCGATACTGAAAATCATTACGGATTCAAACAAGTTTACTATTATTTTAATTCCTTCAATAGTAATACGTTTCAAGTGACTTTTTTTTCCTTTTAAATGATAATACTTTTCTGTTAATTACAGATTAAAAATTCAATAATTCGATGAGCGTCTCAGAGAAATCATTGTCTGCGATGTGGTTAAGTACCTTATGAGGGGCACTAGAACTTATGAGCAAGATATTTATTTCATAAGAGTCAGTAAACGTTATCAAGCACTTAAATCAAATCATATAAATACAGATTAAAATCTGATGAGAATCTTGTTCAGTTTAGATCGCCTCCCATTATTTCCGATTAGATACTTTTTCTGTGTTTATCAATAGAAAAGTATATTTTTTATATTAAGCTTATTTTATTTATATAATATTAAGTTTATTTTATTTATATTAACATCCCATTTAAAGCAAAATTAAGGCATTTGACGACATTTGATTTAGCACACTTCTCTCCACACCACACCTGGGGCCGCGGTGGCCTGGTGGTAAGGTCTCGGCCTCGAACCTAAAGTTTTTGAGGCTAGAGACTTGATTCCACCGAAGAACCATCGTGCAAGGGGGTCTCTTGCACCATAAATCTGTCAGGCCAAGTGTCCTCCCACTTGTGTGGTAGAGGCGTGGATAGGGGGTTGCCTGTTTAGGTGTCGTCCTCGTCAACTGACAGTGATTCAAAATGATGAGTCCGTTCCAAAATAGCCCTAGTGTTACTTTACATCGGGACGTCAATATAACTAAACTAAACTGAACTCCACACTACACCATTGGGAGAACGTTTGGCCGAGGGGGATTTAAGATACAACAGATCCCCTTACACGCTGATTCATTCGGAGGAATCGGATCTCGAACTTCAAACCTGTGCCTCACAAGCCGATAACTTGTCGCCAGGCCACCACGGCCCTCTTTGATTTCCAAAGATTTAAAATAAACTAACCTTGTATCAAACTAAATTACTTTTGATACAAAGCCCTTTTATTTCCAAAAGATCTATTAAGAAACTGAAATTTCAAAAATAGGAATTTAGTGATTTACTCCATTCTGGAGTGTAAGGTTGCATTGCTGCCATTAAATTATAATTTTAACCCTCCGTTAGGCGTGCGACTTTTACTGACGTGTTTAGTCGCGCTGTCTACACTCGTAGACCAAATTTATTCACTGTTTATACAACCAATGAAATTTCTTGATTAAAAACTGATTCATACTTTTCTTTTAAGTACTTTAAAAGGTAATAAAGTAATTTAAATAAATTTTATTACGTTATTAGCAGTTTTTACTCGCAATAAAATCATGTTATACATTTTTAAGGATTATTTTACATACAAAAGCCAAAATAAAATAAAATAAACAAAACTAAAAAATTAATTTCTTGAGTTCGAAAATCAAGTAAAAGGGCAATATGTACAAACAGCATTTAAAAAGAATAAAATGAAAATCTTTATGATCATTTCACAGGCTTTTGTATTTTCAGTTATTCAAGCACGAGACACACATGTCAGCCATGTGTTTTTGCTTGCAGACTGGTGGCATTTGCAGCAATCTCGCCTGGAAGACTTATTTCTTCTCGGGCATATACTGCGACATCCCACATAATTTTCCCATCAGGATTTTCCATAGGTTGTTGAGTTTCTTCAAGACCAAAAAGGACAGATGCACGTCTTCTAATTTCCACAGGCAGTTCTTTCAATGCTGATCTAAATAGTATTTGTGGGAGTACTAACTCCCATGCAAACGATTCAATAAATTTTCGTCTTTTTGTTTTATTTTCTGGATTATTTGCCTTGTAAACACAAAAGGCATTTATAGCAGAGATGTTCAACAAATCGTAGAAAATTACCATAGGCCATCGCCTGCAGTTCCTTCCAACATCATCACTTCGACACATTTGATCTACTAAGTCAACGCCTATTTTAGTTTTATTGTAGAAGGTTATTTCCGGTTTTACCTTTTCTTTCATTTCTGGATCAATTGCATCGTCGTGGTGTATACTTTCCAGTGGATCCTCTTCAAATTCATTCCCAGATTCTTCCATTTCTTCTTCGCTCGACAATTCTTCAAGTCATATCATCCACACTTTCGGGTCCCTTGAAGTTTCAACACGGCGTCTTTTACTTTGCGACATAGTTTGTTTTAAAATCAAACATTAAAATAGTCAAACGTTTTAACTTTTGCGTTAGAAAGCGCGAAGAAACAAAATCGCAATCTGATTAAAAATGTGACGTAATTAGGCGCGCGGTCTACAATCGTAGACCAACCGAATTCTTCCGTAAATAAACTAGGCGTTTGCACTCGCTAACAACCGAAACGACACTGGCTGTGTAAAACAGTGTATTTAGAACAGCTACTGAGAAGGAAGTGTCTGCTCGCGCCATGTATTAGAAATTACGTTATTTAAAAAGTACCTGGTCCTCCTAACGGAGGGTTAAATGTAAAAAAAAAATCCAGGATTAAGTTGAAGAATTATGAAAGAAACTTCCGTAGATACAGATTTATCGATTTGAAAAAATGGGCGAGCAGTACTGGAACTCGAAGTTCTTCTCCTACATATAATTAATATAATATTTTGCTATATTTCGAGTCATGTTGGAATCGCTGGTAATGAACTGGCAGATAAAGCAGCAAAGAGTGCATGCATCTTTGCTTTTACAGCAAGATGTCACTTTCTGTGATGCTAAAAATATTTTGCAACGTCGTCTGTACTCCCGCTGGTAGGAATCGTGGAATAATAATATTAATAATAAACTTCATAGTATAAATCTTACCATTTCATCCTGGACTTGTTTACCAGTGCAAGAGCTAGACCTCGAGTTGTCTAGACTCCGCATTGGTCACACTCGCTTTACTCATAAATACTTTTTATTCGGTGATAGAACTCCTTTCTGCTCTAAGATGCAAAGCGATTTTAACTGTTATTAATCTTTTAAGGTATCCGACTATGTTAAAAGGTATCCGACTATGTTTTCATCCACATTGGAGATTTTCTCTTGAATTACACTGATGGAAAAAAAATCCCAACACTAGGAAGGAGCTGTGCTAGATAAACGAAATTTGGTAGGCGTGTTTATACATCTGAAAAATGATGTCGATTCAAATTTCGAGCTAAGCGCATAAGTGTGCCGCTAGTAGCGACACTATGAACATGCAAATGAGGTTTGCTTTAAATAAGCGCTGTAAGGTTCGTGATCGTTATTTACAGTTGAGATTTGACGTAGTAGGCTAATGTTAGTCAAGGATGCCGCTGGGAAGACAAAGAAGCCGTTATCAACAGCTCACTGAGTTTGAACTAGGCCGTGTTGTAGGGCTACGAGAAGATGGGTTTTCTTTCCACGATATTGCTGAAAGACTTGACAGGAATGTATCCACTGTGCATGAGTATTGGTGGCAGTGGTCAAGGGAAGGTACTGCCTCAAGAAGACCAGGTTCCGGGCGGCCACGGGGTACTACTGAGAGGGAAGACCGTCGTATTCGGCGTATGGCTGTGGCTAATCGTACTGTGTCTGCAGCTGAAATTCGAGCTGCAGTTGGCACCACAGTGGCACAACGAACTGTTACGAATCGGTTACTTCAAGAACAGCTCCGAGCCAGACGTCATGTACAGTGCATTCCACTGACTCCAAACCACTGCCGTTTGCGACTTGAGTGGTGTCAAGCTAGAGCTCATTGGAGGACGGAGTGGAGATATGTTGTGTTTTCTGATGAAAGCCGGTTCTGCCTTGGTCGCAGTGATAGCCGCTTGTTGGTTCGAAGGAGGCCAGGTGAACGCCTGCTAGTGACCTGTCTGCGGCCTAGACACACAGGGCCTACTCCTGGAGTTATGGTTTGGGGAGCAATTTCGTATGACAGCAGGAGCGCTCTCGTGGTTATCCCACGCACCCTGACTGCAAATTTGTACGTCAGTTTAGTGATACAACCTGTTGTGCTGCCATTCATGAACAGCATTCAAGGGGGTGTTTCCCAACAGGATAACGCTCGCCCTCATACCGCTGTTGTAACCCAACATGCTCTACAGATTGTTGACATGTTACCGTGGCCTGCTAGATCACCAGATCTTTCACCAATCGAGCACGTATGGGACATCATTGGACGACAACTCCAGCGTCATCCGCAACCAGCATTAACCGTTCCTGCATTGACCGCCCAATTGCAACAGGCACGGAACTCCATCCCACAAACTGATATCCAACGCCTGTTCGACACAATGCATGCACGTTTGCATGCTTGCATTCAAAATTCTGGCGGTTACACCGGTTACTAATGTACCAACATTTCACATTTGAAATGGCTCGTTTCGCCAATGGCTCTACTTGTGATCTTGAAACATTAATCAATTAAATATTTTACCTAGACAAATGTAGCTTTTTTCTCTCCTAAACGGTATATCGTATCTGCGAAAAGGAAGACCTGTCCCTATAAACCATATATTTAATTTTAAACAAAACATATTTTTCAGCTAAAATTTGTCTTTCACTTCAATTTTAATTTTCATAAAAATTCTCCACCGTTAGCATGATATCTCAAAAACAAATAGATTTATTTACGTAAAAATTTCAGTGTGTGTTTTAAATAGTATGGACGATGAAATGAACCAAAAATTTTATTGTTGGTGAAATAATTTTTCATCTATAAATGTTTAAAAAAAATTAAGTTCTGAATTTATGAAAAAAAATGCATACATACCTATATTTTTACCCATAATTTATTTGCATCTCAAAATTTTTCCTTCGATTTTGGGTTTCTTTTCTTTCATTATTATATTCTATAACTTGTGTAAAAAAAAAAATAGAATTGCTTCATTACCATTTTGTGTAGAGCGCTAAGCGTTTTGGTCAAATTTTATAAAAATTTACTACACACTTCCCCGTTTCTCAAAATATATTACATTTTTAAATAATTGTTTTGTATTTATAGTGTCTATAATTGACAATACATCAAAAATCATAAATAGTCTCAAAAAAAAATCCAATTTTTGAAAATTTTTCCTTCGAAAATTGGATAGTCGGATACCTTAATTGATGTCATAATTTTTATTGTCATCAGCTGTGGACATGCAAATGCTTATGGGAGAAATTCCACACAAAAATCTTTTTGAATTTATAAAAACCATTGTTTTTTATCATTTCATTTAATTTTCCTACTCGTTACATTTTTTACGATATTTGTATACATGGATTTGAAGTTTTAATTAATCATTTTCTAATTTTACATTAAGGTATCCGACTACGTTCGAAGGAGAATTTTTTAAAAACTATTTAAAACTACGGTTTTTAGATGTATTGTCAATTATAATACAAAATGTTATAAATGCAAAAAATTTATTTGAAAATATATTTTGAGAAATAGGAAAATGTGTAGTAAATTTGAATAAAAATTAAGCAAAACGGTTGACACTCTACATAAAATTGTCATGTAGCAATCCCATTTTCCTTTGTACACAAGTTATAGAATACTATGATGAATGAAATGGACCAAAAGCTCAGAAAAATGTTGAGATGCAAAGAAGCTGTGGGTAAAAATATACATATGCATGCGTTTTTTCCATAAATTTAAATCTAAATTTTTCTAAAAACACCTATAAATGAAAAAGTATTTCATCAACAGTAAAACTTTTGGTTCATTTCATTGACTATATTATTTAAAACACACACAGAAATTCTCATATAAATATTTCTATTAGTTTTTGAAATATCATGTTAATGGTGGAGAATGTTAATGAAGATTAAAGTTTTGCAGATATTGAAGTCAAAGACAAAATTTAACTGAAAAAATGTGACCCTTGATGATAGGCTTTTCTTTTTCTATAAAAGATAAATTGTTTTGAATTAAATATTTAAAGTAATTAAATATAGAATTAAAAAATTAAATACAGGAAATAACAATTATCACTAATGTGGTAGTAACGTTTTTAACGAAGCGTAACCAGCGTTTTTAGCGTAGGTGGATACCTTAAAACGCTTTTTATATTTTAATCTTGCATCTAGTCCATAAACTCCAGACAAATACAAACCGTACGACTGACGCAGTATGGTCAGATAGGGCTCTTGGACCACTAAATCCCACTATCCATTCATCTTGCATATAAAAAGATTTTAACGTGCACTGAAGGTGACTAGCAGTTACAATGAGCGGCAAAAATTAAATATTAATGATATTTCACTGGAGAGAAGTTATAGAAGAAGAGACTGCCTTTATGGCAAAATGGTGAGAACTAGAAATGCTCTAGAGTTTGTCGCTCGAAAGAATATAAAATAGGCAAGGATAATTTCTGGCTCCAAGCTTTAATGGCCCTAGATTCGGTTAACGAAACAAAATGAAAATGATATCTATCTAAATAAAAAGGAATGTTTGTCTGTATGCCTCCGTAAACCGTTCATCCGATTGCAATGAAAATTACTCAGCTTATTTTTTACACCTACGGGATGGTTATAGAAAGAGTATAATTATCTAAAATAAAAAAAAATTGAATCTCAACCGCATCTATTTACCAAGGATTAATTTCCAAATAACACGCCGAGGAGACAATAGATTCTGTAGAAATTCTAAATCCAAGTAAAAGTTAAGTGTTAATATTTGTTATAAGTTAAAGGTTAATATTTTGTAGTACGCAAATGTCATGCAAGTCATTCTCAGAGGCAACAATTTTATTACAGATTATGCGAGAAAGTTTTGAGGAGACCAACCCTGGGGTTTTTAAATTTTAATTATATTTTTGCGTTTTTCGCAGTAACAACCAAAAATATTGAAGCAAAAATAATGTTGCACCATCTTAATTTTCAAAAATCATCGTTTCAACTATATTAACGATTCTACGGTATAGATATGTTTTCTATGTTTAATCCATTTAAAAAAAAAATTTAATCCCATTTTATAAAATTAAATTTTAGGATTCTGAACGAATATGAAACGAATCACGAGATGAAATAAATAGTTTCTTTCATTACCATTCTGAAAGAACACCAAGCTTTACAATTCTAAAAGAATACACAAATCTAATACATAAAAATGAAATTTGTTTGTTCGTATTTTATATGCGGCCGTTCCGCTCAACCAATTTCGATAAAACATCGCCAAATTATTGAATGATTGCACATTTCTTTTTTCAGCTGCAGCAACGCGTAGGGTACCAGCTTGTATGTAATAAATGTAATGTTTTTTTCTGCACCAATATGCGTTTTCTCTAAGCGGTTGTTTGTTGTTTGCAAAAGTGCAGTGTCATTAAATGTTGTTTGTTCCTTCTTACTAAACAAGTTCCTGAACATCGACTGCCCCGCTGACCTCTGGCTATGCCGGTGTATTGCTTGCAATGTTTTTATTAAATCACTCACCTGTAAAAGTAGTGTAATCAGAAAGAGAATAGTCACCACGAAATGATAATGCACTCAAGAACTTACAAACACATGATTTCAATCGGTAGAGTATATTCGTATTCATCTTCGGTTCTTTTTTCTACTGTCCTGTAGGGACCGGTGATGGCCTTCATCTTCTCAGGGCAAGACGTTTTGGTAAAAGTTTCATTGAAACATTTCAGGTGTTCAGTTGCAACTGTTGGAATAAAAGAAGACATAAATAACGACTGATAAAATGGTAATTAATTCATCAGTAAATTTAACGGAAAGCTAGTTATAACTCGATATTTTCATTTACTCTGTATATTCGGTAAGTGGAAGTACCGAAATATAACTTAATGTTTCCACTTACTCGATATTAGATTCATACTCGGTATTTCCACTTTATTGCAATGTTTTTAAATACATTTATCTTCATTATATAACAGTACGCATGATTGGAAATAAATTTGTCGAAAGCAGCTTTTAAAAACATTCATTACTCAGAGTTGTAACCTTCCCCGTCCCCCTTTAGTGACAAAATATTTCCCCCAGCTGTGTTGCCTTTGTGTTTTCTAGACACATTGGGATAACCAGATGTTGCAGATGGTCTCCTTTCGGGACCTGAGGCATCTGTCGCTTAAAGAACACACTTTGAAATTCCTCGTCCAGAAGACAGTGATAGTGCTTTCAGAGACTATTTAACATCCAAACATCTGGATGCCGAATTTCCCTATTGTAAGCGGACTCCATGTTCCAGATTTTTCGGTTCACCTTAATTATCTTCTGGCAGACTGGCATCCTTAAATGGCCCTTTGCTGGACATGATTGAACAAAAGAGAGGACCGGTAGCCTGAGGAAGAAGAGGCGGAGACTGTCGCTGAGATAAAATACGCAGAGTTTTTTTGGAAGAGAGAGGGTTTCTGGCAGACAGCTGGAGTACGGCCATGAGTCCGGGATATTTGGAGAGCCGCTTGAAATGATACTGACTGACCAACCGGTGAATTCCCATTGGTGTTGTGTTTACTATTTAATGGAGAACTGATCTTCACGTAAAACCCTTCAACTTGGACTGTTGTGATGTAAAAAGCAATTATTTAATGAAGAACGAGTTGTTCTTTGTACATATATAGGGCTGTAAGAAAAGAAGTGCCTAAAAATTCTGAGTATTCTTTGATCTAGCGAAACCAAGACATTACAGAGTGCTAAAAATAGTGCTCAGAGTGATTTTTTAAAATCGGATTTTTTTTAAATATTCTAGTCTTTAATTTATCACTTATTATATTTAATTGATTTTTCATTACCATTACGGATTTTCGAAATCAATTTTTCTTCAACTTATAAGCAGGTGCGAACTCTCGTAAGGAATAAAAATTTAATCAAATTATTTATTTAAAGATATTGAATTTAGGTACTGTTATCGAGATGACACAGTGAATATTTCAGACACAATTCTCTAGCACTACTATCTTTACAAACATGTAGTCAGCTAATATTACCCAAAAACATACGAAATTAAATGATTCAAAATTTGTTTTTAGTCGTCATTCCGTAATTGTTTATTTTTTTCTACTGTAAGTCTATGTGTATACTAATAGAATAACTCAAATGTAGATTTAAATTATATGAATTTAACATATGATTACTAAAACTATAGATTTATTACATTTTTAACCAAATTTTCTGAAGACTCTTTGTGGATGAACGCATTAATTAAAGATGCAGCATATTAGGCGAAAAATGTTAAGTATATAGGTTTTATATCCTATTTGGATATTCAATTTTGGACAGAATTTATGTGTATTAATGAATATAATAGTGTAATAGGAGCTTGATAGCTCAAAAACGTTGCAAGCAAAGTAAAACAAATATGCCATATGATTATGGGCATCAATATCTTAAATCTGTATGAACTTGAGCACTTTGTGCGAATCACAAAATAAATTCAAGTTATATCTATTCTGTTTACTGTATTGCGAAACATATAGGAATTTTCCTTATTTCGCGAATATATAATTAACTTGAAAGGAGAGAACTCGTCCGAATGTAGTTTGATACAAATATGCTTAATAAAATATTCGATGCTAAACATTTAATCATTTTAATTATTTTATGCTAATTATTTATGTTATTTAAAGCTTATCATTCTAATAAATAAGGTGAAATTATATAATAAGCTAAAATAAGTCAACTAAAAGTTAGTCATCAGTTAGATGTGAGAAAAATTGAATGAACAAAGCATAATAGAGAAAACAAGTATGAACTTGCTTAAAAATAAATAAAAATAATATTTACCAGTGTTAAACAATGTTCCTTTTTCACAAAGGTCAGTGAATGCACTATATATTCCATCGTAATATTCTTGTGAGTCAAAAATACGTCCCATTCCAGCACATTCGTCTTGAAACTCTTTCAGACAACTCAAAAAGGCTGGCACCTTCCTGAAAGAAATTAATTACGCTTAATTAAACGATGACGTAAGGGTACTGGGAGGAGGAGTAAGATATCTATTACTTCTTCTTGTATACAGCCGACCAATCCTCCACCACTGAACGTAGCATTATCGACAGGGTTTGTGGTGGTCGACTGTTGAATAAGTATTGTCCAACCTGACATGGACAGATCAGACAAACTAACTTTCCTTTCGGGGTGGTAAATAGCTGTCTTTCTCCTCATATGCACACTTTCAAACAGTTGGAATGAAACTGTCAGTCTTTGACATCATATCTTTCAGGGTTTTGAGATGACCTGGTACCATCAGTACTGTACTTAAATCATTTATTACAATCTTCAGGTCCTTCCTTGACTCTGAGATCTCCATACATTCATTAAATAGTGGTAAACCATATCCATTTCTCCACAAATGCATTTATTTTACTGCGTTCTTCCAATTCTTTGGAAATAGGCAGAAAATCTCCCATGTGCAGATATTATTTGGATTATAAGTGCATGGTATCTTCTTATTTTTATTTCCGGAGATATCTATTACAGTCAGGCATTTGAGCACAGAAGTTTATTCTCTGAAGAGAGAGTAGAACCTCAGCAAATGCAAAAGGGCCCTTTCTTCGATTGATAGGGTAAAGGCATTAATTATTGACACTTTAAAGAAATTTTTTCATTATTTTCATTAGCAATTTCCTCCCTCTTTTAGTTTGAAATGTTTCATTATTTTCCATGTCTGCTTCAAAGATTCCGCTTATAATATTAATTAAAATACTAAAGTTTTCTATATTTTTTGTGCCAAAGTCTATAACAAGTTTTGGCTCAAACTATTGCCATGCAGAAATTAAGTAGCGATTGGAAAAGAACTAGTTACTGATATTATAATCATCCATTTAAAAAATTTATTATAAACGAAATCTTTGTTATCTATGTTTGTATACAATTTTCATGCAAAAGTTTTAGAACAATTTTAAACTTATTAACCATACCTAAATATAGCTAAATGGTCTGAGGAAGAAAATTACCTATCAATCAATTTTTAAATTGATGAGTATACTTTGACACATTTTAATTTATAATAAAGAATGCAGAATGAAGGAAAAGAGCGGCTTTTCTTATTCCCAAATATTAGCGACTTCGATAATTTAGCAACTAAGTTCTGTTCTCCGACAGTTATCTAGTAATGATTATAAGTCAGCAACAGCCACTAAATATTTGTGATCACTTCTATATAAGGGATACGTTACGCGGCTGCAAGTCGTAAGGTTGCGAGTTTGATCCTTGGCAGAATTCAATCTCCCCATTGGCGTGACACCACAATACTGCCCATCACATTGCTGACCTCGGAAAATAAACACACACTCTCTTCGCTCGTCATAACGCTTGGCGCTGCCGAAATGCTCTCTTCGCTCGCCATAGCACTAGGGATCATTTTTTTACAGGGGATATGTTACACAGTTGCTAAACGAAAAATCGCGAGTTCGATCTTTGGCGGGATTCAACCTCCACATTGGCACAATTCCAGCCAACACTATCATCACATTGGTGACCTCGAAAAATGAGCACGCCTTCACTCGCCATAAAATTTGGCGTTATTAAATCGTGCGTCTCTCATAAGACTTACTGGTAGGGGAGTATTGTGGTGGTATCTTAATAAGCCAATAATAGCCACTAAACATTGCTGATCACTTTTGTATAAGGGGCATGTAACACAGCTGCAAAGCTTAAGGTCGTGAGCTTGATCCTCCACTCAATATCCACATTTGGCGCAATAACACAAAACAACTCACCACCGCTTTATTTTCATCAATTTGTAATGTTTGAGAATAGATTAAAAGCCGCCTATCATTTCGAAATCCTCAAAGTTTGCCAAGTTTTGTTTGCTTTTTTTTCCAGTAAATACTGTAAACATTAGGAAGTCACAATTGCTCGATCTGTGTCTATTTCTGTTGAAATTTTGGCTTCTTTATTGATTTTCTGTACATAGGCTTTTTCAGTGCTCCTCTCATTATGACCATATTCCATCGGACTGATGTTATGATTCCAACACTTTGCCTCCTCCCCCCCCTGGAGCTTCGACTTCTTGACCTTCCTATGGCTGTGTCCTTGCTTTATTCTTCTCATTCTTTACTGCTTTTTGTATTTAATCATCTATTTTTCATGAACTTGCTCTATTCCTATTGCCTTTGTTTTTTCTTGGTTTTACTGTTCCAGGTAGCACAGTCTGTTGCACTATATTGTATAATATTGTACGATACTATGTGATATTGCTGCATAAAGAACCTTTACCACGAGCTCAATGGCCGAATGGGCAAGGCACACGATCCAATCCCTGAGTTTGCGGGTTCGATGTTCGCCATGGTTGTTGTAGCTAGTCGTGGGCAACTTCTCAACCTTGTATAGTTGTAAGTTGCGGTTTTCCTTCAATAAACTTGCATGATAGTTTAAACCTGACTGTGTATTTATTTGAATCTTCGTGGCAATATTAAATAATATTCCAAATATTAAACAATATTAACACATCAAATGTGGGGAATCTTGACGAAAGTATGCTAGGTAACGCCGATCAAATCGTAATACTACGACTCCCGCCTTTAATGTTCAAGTGTTAAAATATTGTGTTCAAGTTTTAGTTTAGTGTGTTAAGAATATTGATCAATGTCATACAATATTGTACAATATTTGTGGGTGACTAGGGTCTCATCACTTTCCTTTTAATTCAGTTTTTATTCCCAGTTGGAGCCACTATATTTGGTAAAACTTTTGTATTGTGTTTCTTGATGATTCTTTCATGAATCTTAATCCAAGTAAGAGATACCTTATAGAAGCTTGGTAATAAGTTATTAACTCTTTAAAGGGATTAGAGTTGAACATGTGTACTATATCTTCTAAAGTTACCAGTTACTGTTTCTGCTTTGAGCATGAGGTACTGAACACTTTGATTTCTCAATAACTGGTGCCCTGCTATCCATTTATTATCGTATCCATGTTGCTGACAGGTCTGCCAATAACTGTTAAATATTTGATCGGATCAATATTGGCTTCTTCAAACTGAAGCATTTATTGGTTGAGCTTCTAAATTTAGCGAAGTTCATTTAAATGCGGATTTGAAGAATGTTTTTAGTTTATTTTTGAATAATCTGCTTATTTTAATACCTGTTTTATTATAAAGTTCTGTTTGGAAGAGACACCATTCAACATTAACATGGTTGCTCCTAAGTTTCTTGCAATTATGAATTTAGATAGTTTCGTTGTTCGTTTGTTCGTTTTGAACATGAGTTTAATTTGAAAACAAATGTTTGATGATTCAAGGTATGTTTTTATCATCTATAAATTAGAGAACATCTTTAGTGATTGAAAAATATATTATAGATTCACCATTATTGCTGTAAAGAATAGAGATGTCCTGAAATATTATTTTAAAGTCGAGAGCATTAAAGAAATATTCCATTCATTTCCAAATTAGTTAATGTAGTGTAATCTTTTTTTATCACAATTTTTAGTGAACATTACTAAAAAAAAAAAAAACTCTTTAGTAAAATACTCGTTTTTACTTCCAACAAAAATCAGTTACAACTTAAGAGGTTTCCGAGAATTATTAGAAAACTATTGGATTTGTTTGAGGGGTTTAAATTCAACTAAAATTAATAAGAGATCATAAGAGAAAATCTCGACTATCATGTTAGATTCTATAAAGTGAAATAATGAATTAGGGATGCGGTGGTTAGTGATTCTTGAATTTTAAAGAAATCTATTTCAATGTATTATATGATCCTTCCAGTTGTATTTATAATATAATATACTGAAAGCATAAAATTCATCAGTTCTAATAAACTTGGATTATCCTGTCCAGCGTATATCTACTTATGAAGTCAAAACTAAGTTTTTCTATTAAGGTCGCTGGCTTTTTGGACTGTATGTGGATTAAATCATTCAACATTTAGAATTTGTATAAGATTAAAGCAAATTATTTTGTGTTACTTTCTTGGAGTGTTAATGCCGCTTTTGGCATATCACTACTTAAACCAAAAATAAATCTAATTTCTCTACGGGCAGCAAAAATGAACTTCATATTGCAGCTCTCGTGTCATTATCAGTGATATTCATCATTGTTGTTTTTAACCTTAATTGTGTTCAAGGGATGGAGTTTGATCTGAAGTGCTTCTATAGAGTGTTTGCGTTCAATCTGTAATCAAGTTAAAAGATAAATTTACATGAAACACAAAAACTTACGTGGAGGCTTTGTTGGATATTAATTCCTTGTTGTGATTTATGGCATTTTACAAGCCCCTTTCACAGATACTGTCGGCGATTTAAGTCTAAATGAGGGTCTCTTGCTTTTGCAGTATCGCCAACTTGGCCAAGATTATCACTTACCTACATCATGCTTCACATTCACTTGCACAATCCCTTTTTACAGGAGGAGCAACCCACAGAAAGAACATAGAAGAACAACCATGCCCGAAACGGGCCTCGAACCCAGGGCCCTCAGACCAAGGGGAAGACATGCTACCCTTATGCCGGGACGCCAACGTTAATTCCTTTCTGATATTAATTGAATAAATAATAAACATTCCGAAAACTACCATCAAATTAGGGAATAAAGTTTTTTATTTGTATTTTATTTGAAATTAATGAAATATTTTAATCAAGAATTTTTTGTAATATTAGATGAAATTGCTTCTGTACAAATAATAGAAATCTTGTAAGATTAATGAAAAAGCAAATCATCACTAATATTTCTTGAATATTTTGACCTTTTTTTAAAAAATTTTATTCTTTGAATCTGTCGAAGCATGTAAATTACTAGAGTAAATTTTGGGTAAAATCGAATTCAGCAGAAATTTTTCAAAATTATTCCGAGAAAAAAAAAAGACAAAATTGTAATCATACTTTCACTAATGATTCGAATCTGCTTTTTATTTCATCCACCAGACTCGCTGAAACAGATTATGAAAAATCTGAGTTAATTATTTGAATAAGGAGTTTGGCAATGTTATTATACTAGAGGTATTATTCTTGTCAACTTATGCCATGTTAATTTTTACAAGCACCGACAGAAGCATGGTACTGAAGGTTTGGCAAGATTTAATGCATCGACGTTGGAAAAGGAGCTCATATTATCAATCCTTATTCTCAATTCATAATAAATATAAATGAAGAATAAATACTTCAAATAAATGCATTTATTTGAAGTAGTTCTGTCTCGCCTGTTATTATTTATTCCAATGCCCACTTTTCGCAGAATTTGGATAATTTAATGGAGATGTTTACGATATCTTTTAAATACACAGGAATAACAAATTTTGTTGAAGCTTAGTCAAATGTCTATAAAAAAGAAATTTAAATTTCATTAGAAATGCTTACGGACATAGTCTATTGTATTCTGAAATTTCTTGGGGAATGTAAGAAAGCAGTTTTGGACGATCGCACTCCAAGAATGGTTCTGTCGAGCAATCCACTTCCGCTAAAGTGCCTGTAAGAAAAAAAGGAAAGTTCAGTTTTTAATTTCTTGTTAAGGTATCCGACTACATTTAAACACTGGTTATCGGCCACATTGGCTATTTTTTAAATTACTATTATTTTTTTAGTTCAAACTTTCTTCTTTCCAAAACAGTTCATCTTTTATAGGAAAAGAAAGGCTTGACTTATCATCCAGGGTCACATATTTTCAAAATAAAATTTGTCTTTAGCTTCAATTTTTTCAAAACTTTAATTTTCATTAAAATTCTGCACTGCTAACATGATATTACCAAAACTAATAGAGGTATTTACATAAAAGTTATAGCGCGTGTTTTAAATAATTTGGGCTATGAAATGAACCAAAAATTTTGTCCTTGGTGAAATACTTTTCATTTATAGGTGTTTTTAGAAAAATTAAGTTGTAAATTTATTGAAAAAATGCATATATGCATAATTTTACCCCTAACATCTCAACATATTTGCATCTCAACATTTTCCTTAGATTTTGGTTCCATTCATTCATCATTATATTCTATGACTTGCGTTCAAAGAAAAATAGGATTGCTGCCTTGCAATTTTGTGTAGAGTGTTCACCGTTTTGGTTAAATTTCATTAAAATTTACAACAAATTTTCCCATTTCTGAAAATATAATATATTTTTAAATAATTGTTTTTGTATTTTAGTGTTTATTAATAATAATAAATGTAAAAACCATAAATAATTTTTTAAAAATCCAATTTTTCAAAATTTTTTCTCCGAACGTAGTCGGATGCCTTAATATAACCCCAAATATGAAAGATTGGCTCTGCATCCTTTGTTAAATGCACCATCCTGTGCCTCCAATGATTATACACTGACTGCCTACATATCTAAGCAGTTGGATCAGTACAAGATGGAAGGGGGGGAGAGGAGATAAGTAAGAAAGGGACGACAAACAATCTAGAGATTTCCAGAGAGAATCCCATCGGGGACAAAAGCTGCAAATTAAGATATCCGAATACATTTGAATTAATTTTTTGAAAATTGTCACTTTATCAATCATAAACATTATAAATACAAAAAAGTTATTTAAAAATATAGTATAATTTCAGAAATAAGAAAATTTATATTATATCTTAATGAAATTTATTCAAAACGGTTAACACTCAACACAAAATGGTAATGCACCAATCCTATTTTTTTTTGTACATAATTTATAGAATATAATGATGGATGAAATGAACCAAAATCTAAGGAAAAATCTTCAGATGCAAATAATTTATGGGTAAAAATTTACGTATATATGCATTTTTTTCCATAAATTCCCAACTTAATTTTTCTAAAAACATAAATGAATGAAAAAATATTTCACCAACAATCAAACTTTTGGTTCATTTTATTGCCCATATTATTTAAAACAGAATCTGAAATTTTTGTGTAAATACCTGTCGTTTTTTGAGATATCATGTTTACGGTGGTGAATTTTTATGAAAACTGACATTTTGAGGAAATGAAAGTTGAAGACAAATTTTAGCTGAAAAAATATGCCACCCTGGATAATGGGTCAGACCTTTCTTTTCTTAAAATGAACAAACTGTTTTGGAAAGAGAAAAGTCTGAACGACAAGAAATAAATATAATACAAATAATTAGTCACTGTG
>JAPMOQ010005355.1:347986-366583 GCA_026543055.1 Argiope trifasciata | reverse complement strand
TACCTGGGATAGCCTATCAGTCATCGCCATCTGATATTCAAAAGAGAAGATAAGAGTTTTGTTGCCACTCTTATTAAGTTTTATGTTTCCTGTTTCTTTTGCATCTTATTCCAACTTGCAATATCGCAACCCGGTTATGATTTAAGTAGAATATGGCGTACGGAATTTTCATACGTTACGTTCTTTCATCTTTATGATGTACGGATCATTAGATCAATTTTCAGCTCCTTCATTTGCAAATACACTCATCAGCTTTCTATCATCATTGTCAATAGCCGCATGCGATTCTCTGTCTTATGTTGGTTCAAAATAAACTGACTACGAAAACGAAAGTGGTGTTCCGAGTCAGAACAAGTTTAGTAACTGCTACAAAATTGGATTTAAGAATGAAATCTAAATGATTGATAAAAATAAAAGGAAAATGTACCCGGAACTTACAAACACATAACTTCAATAGGAAGCATATAATTTTCGGCGTCATCGTCATCCACGGGACTTCGGTACGGACCTGTGACGACCTTCATTTTTTCGGGACAATCTGTTGTACTAAAAGTTTCGTTGAAACACTTCAAGTTTGCTGTTGCCACTGAGGAGAAAGAAAACTGAATTATTAGGAGAAAAAGAATAAGAATATGCTAACAATAACGTTTATAAAATTCAATGAATTCTGATGCAAAGTACTATTAAAAAAAAGTCGGTTAGCTTTTTTAATGTTGTGAAGCTGTCTTTCCTGTATTTTCAATACTTTTAAATATCAACGTAGAAAATATATTAATAATTACATCAATATCTTATGAATTCCATGGAAATTAGAAACAAAATTATTGTAATATATTATTAACAAGTTGTTTGCCAACTGCGAGATAACTCGTAGATTGCGTTCTTTTTCTAGGACCAAACCGTCTATGTTTATTAGATGGCACCTTCTCTACTACAGTCAAAAGATAGCATTGATAATTCTTTTCTAAAAAATAATTCTTTTATTCAAATTGAATTCAATAAAAGAATTCAAATTCACAATAAAATTTATTGACATTTCGATGAGATTATATAAGTATAATATAAAAGTAAATGGAAGAATTAAAGAAACATCAAATAAGAATTACTAAATACTAAAAATATTTAAATATTATGATATATCAAATATTTTAAATAAATATTAAAAAGTTCCCCCAAATAAAATGCTCTACTTTTGCTTAAATCTGAATAATTAAAAAAAAATTCTAGAGATTCACATGCAATTGGAAAAAGCAGGGAGCATGAAGTTTCTTAGCTTATTATTTGTTGCTTATGAGTGGCGACAAAACATGGCTGTGGGCGGAGAATTCGAGACATATACAGGGAATACCAAAACAACGGCCCTTCAGGTTTTCAAAAACTACAATTTGCATGTTTCGCTAGAAATTTAATGCAAAGTTGACCTCATATTAATCTTCCAGCGGGCACAGCCGTCATACCAACATGAAAGATCGCCCGTATTTCCCACATACGCTATAGTAAAATGTAAATTTTACTACAGCGTAACTATTAAAATTATATTGCAAATATCTTAGGATTAATAACTACAATTACTTTAAACATTTTTTACTTAAGAAAAGCAGAAATAATATAAACATAGATTGCAATAACAATATAAAATGACCACAGGTTAAATCAATTGATTTAAAAATAATTTAAATGAAATGGTTGATATTTTGACTGAACAATTTGCATATAAAATATAGAAGTGCAAAAATACAGAATTTACGTATAAAAAGGAAAAAGTAATTGAAAATTAGATATGAAAAGGAAGAAAATAGTTTCATTGTTTTTCCATTGCAGTGAAACAATTTGAGCAAATTTGCTTAGTGTGCTTCAAACATATGAATTTCTGTCAAATATCACAATTGAACCACGTGATTCTCGTCCACTTTTCTTTTTGGCCGGTTTTTTTCCCTGACGTTGCATCTACCACATCTTCAATACCTAGTTCGGCTTTTCTCTTTAGCACCTTTAATTTTGAATCACTTTTTAGAGACGTCAGTGCTTTTTTTTTCAACAATTTCCTTCGTAAGTGCGTTTGCCAACTGCCGCCAGTCAAACAATGCAGATTTATTTGTAAAATCATACAAAATCAGATGTGACAAAAAATTACCAGAACGGTCGCGCGTATCACTAAAATACAAATATCTGATCGGCAGAGACCTATTAACGCCACAAACTTATAATGACAGCTGAAAGTAGGTCAAAGGGTAGGGGGCAAAAAGCCAAAGACCGGCATTCCCAGTACCCCCCGATCTAAAGATATAAAACGAAATTCCTCTCTGGTGTATCTCTCATACGCGCGCCCGCTGGAAGGTTAAAAAAAAGCAATCAAATGTAAATAATAAAGTACATAATATAACATATATATAAATATAAATATATAACATATATAAAATATATAATATACTTATATAACAACATTTTTAAACGCAGTCGCATTGGTGATGTAATTCACCAGTAAAATTAAATTTCAAAAAATTTAACTTTTTAAATTTAGCTATTTAACTTATTTAATTTTGGTACGTTGCAAGCATAAACTGTTTTAAACAATCTGTATTTTATTGAATTCGACATCAAAGGGAATTCACAAATCAGATTTTTTTATAAGAAATTTCTATTCACCTACCTGTATTCAAGAAAGTTCCATCTTCGCATAGATCGCTGAATGCACCGAACATTCCATCGTACTCTTCTTTGGAATTAAAAATGCTTTCATCGCATTGGTCTTGAAACTCTTTCAGGCATCTTAAAAAAGTAGACATTTGCCTGAAAACATGAAAGTTGCTTTAAGGTATCCGACTACGTTCGAAGGAAAACTTTTGAAAAGTTGGATTTTTTAGAAACTAACTATGGTTACTAAGTGTCTTGTGAATAATAAACACTATAAGTAAAAAAACAATTATTTGAAAACATAATATATTTTGAGAAAAGGGAAAGTTTGGGGTAAATTTTGATGAAATTTAACCAAAACGATTAACACTCTGCGCAAAATGGCAATGTAGCAAGCCTATTTTTCTTTGCACACAAGTTATAGAATACAATGGTGAATGAAATGAACCAAAATATAAGAAAAATCTTGAGATGCAAAGAAATGATGGGTAAAGTTATGAATATATATGCATTTTTTCCCTAAATTGACAACTTAATTTTTCTAAAAACCTATATAAATGAAAAGTATTTCACCAATAATAAAATTTTTGGTTAATTTCATCGCCCAAATTATTTAAAATATACGCTGAAATGTTTATGTAAATACCTCTATTAGTTTTGAGAATATCATGTTAACGTTGGAGAATTTGTTTGAAAATTAAAGTTTTGAGAAAATTGAAGTAAAGGACCAATTTTAGCTGAAACATATGTGCTCCTGGAGGATAGGTCAGGCCTTCCTTTTCCCGAAAGCGATAAATTGTTTTGGGAAGTGAAATCTAAACTACAAGAAGTTAAAAAAATTGCTGAAGTAGTCGATAGCCAGTGTTTTTAACGTAGTCGGATACCGTAACTGAAGCGTCATTATGATGAGCCAAATTGTACCATTCTTGTAAGAAAAATGTATAATATTTATACAGACTTTTTCAGGCAATGTCAAGATGTAAAAGTGATCAAACAATTCACCGGTTTGTATGATAAAAGCTGGAAGTGATCCATGATCGGATTTTAGATGAAATTCTTAGCAGACATAAACCCATCCGACAATCAAACACGAGAGAATATATACTTAATGTTTAATAATTCTGAGCATATAATTGGTAACTAGAAATTTCCATGTAGATTGCCAGTAAATATTCATTCTCGACTATTATAGTTAAACATTCTATAAGATTTACTAATTTTCTCCATTAAGTGGTGATTTTCTGGTGATCCTAACTTCAAACTTTACTTTGTAGTTCATTAATTTGAATCTCTACAAAGCAGAACTCGATTTGTAAACAGCAATAGTATCAAATTAAGAGTGAAAACGTAAGAAACTTTAATATTCATCTCACTGTGTTTGAATGAAAGAATTACTTTCAAAAAACATTTTTTAATTATTCTGATGAAATTAAAAAGTATTAAAATTATTTTGAGAAACTTAAAATAAAAAGATAAATAAATTGAACTACTGAGAAATGTGTTCTAAATAAATTTTTATTTTTATCACATTTGCTGCACATTTTATAACCAATATTGTGACATAGATATAACTCAAGAAGACACAGGAAGTAGAGTGAAATCAATTTATTAGCTCAACTCTGAACCAAGAACCCTGTGACTGAGAGATCTTCAGCTTAGGGAAAGTTCCAGAACACCTTCCTGGAGACAGTAAGAAAAGTCCACAGCACTCATCTGGTTAATTAGAGAAAGGTCCAGAATCTTCTGGAGCACGAAATAAAGGAAAAACAAATAGTAAGTCTGCTGGGATTTGAACACAAGATCTCCTGACTATGAGTCCAGCTTCATAACCACTAAGCTATGCACACACGGCAATGTTTTGTTTCAATGTGGAAATATTTAAACTTTTTCTTTCTCACTGTAGCTTTATTTCTTTATTTTGATATTTTTCGTTCCTCATTCTAATTTTTATGGAAAATTATTGA
This sequence comes from Argiope trifasciata, assembly GCA_026543055.1. Taxonomy (NCBI): domain Eukaryota; kingdom Metazoa; phylum Arthropoda; class Arachnida; order Araneae; family Araneidae; genus Argiope; species Argiope trifasciata. Next base: position 361,985 of record JAPMOQ010005355.1, on the reverse strand, counting down.
TTCGAAATTCAAAAAAAGAAGTCAATTTATTGTTTATAACATATTTTATAATCAATTCTTGCTAATATTGGGGAATATTGTAATATTTTTTTTCTGAAATTCATTACGATGTAGCATACCTCATATTTAATAAAGATTTTATTTAAAAGAATCGATTAGCTGATAATTTATTCCAGAAAATGTCAAAATAGTGTTCTTTTGTCAAGCATACCAAATGTAAGCATTCTTGTATAACATGGAGCGAGCTGAAATCAGTTACAAAATTTCATATGTAAAACTGTGTAATAAACCAAAACCAATGAAAAATGTGTAATTAATAAATTCAATAAAAAAGTACTCACGGGCATAATTTGTTGTATGTTGAGATCTCAGTGGGAACGAAATAGAACATAGCTGGGGTTTCGCAGTCGTCGAAAGCGCTTTTAGAGCAGTCCACTTCTGCTGAAATTCCTGAAAGAAAAAAAAAGGATGGAAAGTGAATTCAAAATTTAACTCCTTAAATATATATCAAATTATATAAAAAAAAAATACTTAATTTGTCCAGCTTTCACAGCTTTATTTCCAACGAAATTAGAAATCCGATGTCTAAAACTTTGTGTTATTTACTTCAAGAAGTATAAAAACATGAATAGTTTTTAAAACAAATTCTTATACCTTTTCTGAAAAGCAAAAATTTTGCATTTGGTTTATTCCTTAATTTTTAAGGAATGATGGTAAGGTCTCGACTTCGGAACCGAAGGGTTGCAGGTTCGATTCCACCAAAGAGCCACTGTGTAAGCGGGTCTGGAGCACGTTAAACCTGTTGGGGCCAAATGCTGCCCCGCTGGTGTGGTGTGGAAGTTTGGAGAGGCGGTGCCAGCTCAGGTGTCGTCCTCGTCATCTGACCGCGGTTCAAAATGAACAGATTCGTCCCAAAATAGTCCTAGTGCTACTTCAAAACGGATGTTAATGTAACTAAACTGAACAAACTACTTTTTAATGCTGGCCACGGTGGCAAGGTCTTCGTCTTCGGAGCCGAAGGTTTCAAGTTCGAGGTCGGATTCCATGTTTTATTAATGTCCCGTTTTAAAGCAAAACTTGGACTTTTAGGGATGAAACTCGTAAGCTTGAGTAGCAATCGGGTGACATGGAGAGCGGTTCACTTACCCTAAGCTTCCTCCGTGAAATCGGGTTTCAAACCTGAAACCCACCGGTTCCGAAGCTGAGATTTTACCACGCCTTTATTTTTGCATTAACATGCTAATAGGCTTAGATTATTTTTTCCATTACTTAAAACGGTTGCTATATTACTCACTAGCCGCCTTTGGCGACCAGCTGGTTCGCCATGAGTAATTCGTTCTAAAATTTTCAATTAAATCACATATTCATTAGCCTTGAAGTAATTACGGGCATTGATTGACCTGAAATTAGTATTTTCTTTAAGGTGACGGACGGAAAGTTCTAAAAGTACACCTTTTCCTAATAATATTCTTTAATTTTATAAATCAGTCAGTTTTAACCATCGGTGTTGCTTCCAAAATATTAAAAAAAATTTCGATTATGTTGCCAAAATATTAAATATGTTTTTTTAAAGAAAGCGAGAAAGGGAAAAAAAGTATTAAATTAATGGTACAGATATTGCAAACGATTACATAAATATGCCATTAAGTCGGGAATTCAATGCATATCCTGTCAAAATTCAATCAAGTTTACCGTAAATAAAGAAGATTTATTGAGTTAATGATATAGATATTGCAAACGATTGTAGAAACCTTTGCTTTGCATTTATTTTTCAAAGAAAATATTACATTTTATACTTCTTTTATTTTATCCAGTCACGTGATAAAAACATGGTTAAAATATTTCTTTAAAAATTCATTAAAAATAGAAGTTTACATTATAAATTTAAAAAACTGATACCATTAGAAAGCTAATTTTTTTATCTTTAAATTGATATAAAATTCTTGTTTGTGAAATAATATTTTCGGAGGTTATAGAGGAAAAACGTCGAAATTTCGCTTAAATTTTAATTAATTCAAATTCTAATTAAAAATTCGAAAAAAAGGCTCCGAGGTGCACATTCCGGACCTCCAAGGTATACATGTACCAAATTTTGTAGCTGTAGGTCCAACGGTCTGGCCTGTAGAGCGCCAACACACACACACACACATTGAGCTTTATTATAAGTATAGATTACTATTACAGAGGAATATATAAATATTAAATTATGTGCTAATGACAATACTTATGGTCATTGTATCTACTCTTTATAAGACAAGGCTCTGGAACACCTTTAGTTGTTTTGGGGGAGGGCAGGGGGGAGGCTCTGATTAATTAATCATGTAAAATCAAACGTTGGAATGTTGATAGCTAGGTCACTTATTTGTGAAATTAAAGATAACAGGTATCCTTACCAACGATCTTTCAAATTGAAGTGGAAATTCTAAGAATGCATATCAGCTAAGGACAAGAATATCTTCTATAATAATATCTAAGAAGAAGAATATTTGCAGTAAAGCATTGAATTTGATACAAATTACTGATATTTTTTATTGGGAAGAAATAATATTTTCAAATAAATTGATTGAAAATAAATAGTAAAATAAATAAATAATAAATTAAAATAATATTAAATTAATATTAAATTAAATTATATTGAAATAATTATTATTTTTTAATAATATAAAATGTAATCATACGAAAAAAATACCATTCTCGTAATCTTTTTTAGCTACTGACATATTAACCATTCTTCGTTTATGAAACAAAATAGAAGTTTGTTTAGTTATATTAACGTCCCGTTTAAAGCAACACGAGGGCTATTTTGGGACGAACCTCGTCATTTTGAAGCAAGATCAGATGACGAGGACGACACCTGAAGTGTCAGCCCCCTCTCCACACCAGGCCACACAAGCGGGGGGACGTTTGGCCTGACAGATTTAACGTGCAAGAGACTCCCTCACACGACGGATCTTCGGAGGAATCAAGTCTCGAGCCTGAAACCCCACGGTTCCGAAGCCGAGACCTTACCACCAGGCCACTGCGGCCTTTGTAAATTTTAATGAAATTTAACCAAAATGGTTGACACTCTACACAGAATGGTAATGCAGCAATCCTATTTTTTGTACACAAATTATAGAATATAATTATACATGAAATGAACCAAAATCTAAGAAAAAAATTTGACATGCAATGGAGTTACGGGTAAAAAAATAAGTATATATGAATTTTTTTAAAAATAAATTCCCAACTTAATATTTCTAAAAACACGCATAAATGGAAAAGCATTTCTCCAACAATACAGCCTTTGGTTCATTTCATTGCCCATATTATTTAAAACACACGCTGAAATTTTTATGTAAATACCTCTATTAGTTTTTGAGATATCATATTAACAGTAGAGAATTTTACTAAAAATTAAAGTTTTGAGAAAATTGAAATTAAAGACAAATTTTAGCTAAAAAATATGTGACCAAGGATGATTGGTAAAGCCTTTCTTTTCCTAGAAAATATAAACTGCTGTATGAAGAGAAATGCCTAAACTACAAGAAATAATAAGAATTTTTGAAAATTCGCCAATGGATCGAAAATCAGTCTTTTTAACGTAGTAGGATTCCTGAAAGTTTTTTTAAAATAGAGAAATAGGTTATGAATCGAAATTGAATAACAAATAGAAAAATAAAGCGGAAAGCTTCAGTTTACAATTTTAAATCAGTTTAATGTTTTAAAAGATGATTAGATTTTAAAACTACGGGAGTATTAGATTATTTATTTTATGGAAATAGTTATTCCAATTTGATATCAATAAAAAGAATTTAGATTGGCTCGAAAAAGCTTTTTCTAAAAATTTGAAGTATCATAAAAATAAATCTTGAAATTAATTTTAGAATTAAAAATAGATAATGCACTTGTAAAAAGACAATAACAAAAAGCTGGCGTATTCAAAACAAAAAAATTACTTGCAATATTTTTAAAGCTCTAATAACTTTTAAGAAGATAACAAATTTTGGGCCGAAGTGGTACTTAGAAATGGATATTTGAATGTGAAATAACAAACGCATAGGTGATGTTAATATAAATGGTATAAATTCCTGATGATAATAAATGTACGTACCTTGAGTAAGTGCGAACGAATAAAAGACAAAGATCCACATCTTGAATCTTGCTTCTGAATTTTTCGTTAGGGTATAATTGGTAATAAATGTTCTTTAGTGTATATTTTGGTAATTAATGTTCTTTAGGGTATATATTGATCATTAACATTTATCTACACGTTAGTTCTGACTTGTGCCTTGAAATAAAGTTCAAATATTAGCTATTATTTCCGTTAAAGGATTTCCTTTCATGTTATGATAAGAGGAAAAATGTTGATACGGTATACTATCGAACATAAGCACTCACTCTGCCTAATTAGTTTGGTTGATATCATTAAAAAAAACAGTGAAAAGGAATTAAAGAGAGTGGTTCCCTGAAAATTTTCTTGCATTATCTCTAATGAAAGCTTACTTGTGTTATAAATGCGTTTCTTCAAAATCGATTGATTTCAAAATTTGACACAAACCTGTAATTACAGCCACAAAATAACATATCGAATTCGATATATTTTTGTCCCTTATTTAGAAGTTATTGTAGACGCAAGTTTCTGAAAGTACAGACTGGCATTCTGTCAACTGTTGTATAATTTTAATTTTATGTTTGCTTGATGTTTATTATGTCCTTATACTCTATCATAATGACAAAATGCTATTATTTGTTAGTTAAGAAATCAATCACTAATCTTCAGAGTAAATTTCTAAAGTATATAACTTAACGTCTTTTATTTTCTCTAATATATAATTAGGGCCGTGGTGGCCTGGTGGCAAGTTCTCGGCTTTGTAACCCGAGTGTTTCAGGTTCGTAGACACGATTCCACCGAAGAACCATCGTGTGAGGGAGTCTCTTGCACGTTAAATCTGTCAGGACAAACGTCCTCCCGCTGGTGTGGCGTGCTGTGGAGAGGCGGGTGTCAGTTTAGGTGTCTTCCTCGTCATCTGACCGTGGTTCAAAATTACAAGGTCCGTCCCCAAATAGCCCTCGTGTTGTTTTAAAATGGGACTTTAATATAACTAAACTAAACTAATATACAATTAAACATAATAATATCACATGTATTTCAACAAAATTACTAAATAAAAATAATAGAAATAAAATTGACCATCTTCTTGTTATTTTAAAAATGTAGAATTAAATGAGCTAAATTTGAAAGAGGGATGTAATAAAAGTATTCAATGTTCTGACAGCGTCTAAATCCGTTACAAGAAGATTCATCAAAGACGCCAGGTGGAATTTTTCGACAATAGTCAAAAAGATGGATGCAGTTATACGTATAAACAGAAAAAGGATCAAAACGGGAAACGGAATGCGATTACACGGAAGACTTTCCATGCGGAACAATCAATATACCCTCGGGTTGAAGCACCTTTGTCTCCTGAATTTTTCACAGAAAGATGCCAAGAATCCATCAAAAATAAGACCGGATGCACTCGTAAGAGTATTTGCTTTCCCAGAATTTGAGCCACTTCTTTGTGGATTGATGTGGATCCGTCCGGTAGCCATAAAAAAGCGTACAAATCATCGCATGGCATTTTCTCATCGGGCCTAACATCCTCGTCTTATTTTTGAATAAAAATAAGACTAACGTTTTCTTTCTCTGACAATTGGATCTTTAATACTTTTCCTTACACACACACACACACATATATATATAGCCAGTAAAGTAGGGAAAGGGAACTTTCATCCTGCATACAAGTATCGAAAAACTCTTTTAAACTTTCTACATGTTGTTTTTAAAAATATTTGCCAGCATTTATATTTTTTTTGTACTTAATTATTTATTTTATTTGAATAAATTATTTCAATAAGAATAATTTTTTTAAATAGTTTCATTTACCAACTAGTTGCATTTTGTAAGTATCTAGTTCACCGTAGATATTGGTGACATTTACTTTCTATTAAATCATTTGAATAAAGTAGGTCTATTAAGTTCATCAAGTTGTAAGCATTAAAGCGATGTTATTTTAATAGATAAAGTGCGTATAATCTTGAGGATATTTAAATTTCTAATGAACATTTCCACAGCTACATGACATCAAAGTGTTATTATGTCCGGTTCATCTACCTTCTAAATTTAGATGTGTTGTAACTTTACTTTTCCATTCGACCTGTAAGCTGCCTAGATATTAAACATAATCCTTTTTTCTTGTCCAATGGGTAAAAAATCGATAAATCAAATATTTGATGAAACAATGGCTTCATCAAATCATTTCATTGTTGGAATGAAACCGAAGCTACATTTCGGTTTCATTCACAAAAATCAAAATATTGTTACGAATGTTACGTATCTGTGATGCTGCTTCCCAGCATGATTGGTTCCTTCACTGGAAAGAATGTTTTACAGTATTCTTTACTGGATGCTGTGGATGCTCTTAGAAATGGTCCCAGAGCTTGGCGACCATTTGGCGACTTGGCGACGAATTTGGCGAATTTGGCGACAAAATGGAAAGTACCCGAAACATCGAGAATTTTCCCGATTCGTCCATCAGGAACCGAGATATGTCCAGACGCACCCTGATTGGTCGAGACATTTCTAGCCACGCCTCTTGGGACTATATAAGGGCCATCGTTTCAAGCTGAGAGTAGTCCCTTTTTTTTCAGATTCTTAATCCCCCCTCCCTAGGATTTAAGTCTGTACAATTCAAGAAACCGCTTCCGTCATGAGCGGAAGCGATTCGGAGGAGGATAATGCGAAGCGCATTCGCGCTGATGATGATAGTGCAATGGAAGATGAAAACAGCTCGCAATGCTGTTGCAACAGACGAGCGCAACTAGAGCAGCAAATGGATTACTACCAAATCCAAGATGAAGGGATCGCACATTCAATGGAGGTGTGGCATAAAGCGGGATTCAGCACCATGGAGCCCGAATACCTTGAAACAAGCCAAAAACATCAGATGCTACAAGAAAAGCTGGGAGCACTCGCTGGTGAGTTGAATTCTATCCCTAATTGTTGTGACTGTTTGAGGAAGGTTAGGAAAGATAAAAATAATTTCATCCGCTCTCCTAAACGTAAAACTGCTAAACCTTTACCTAGCAATTCAGGTTCCCCCACAAAATCTTTTGAAACAAGAAATAAATTCTCCCTATTAGAAAACCAAACTGAAGAGCAAAGCACACATGAAATCACTGTGCAGCCCAAACGAATGCCTCCCATAATGCTTAAATACTGCACTGAATATGCAGATATCTTAATAGAAATAAGAAAAGTGTGTGGACCCACTGAAAACAAATTAGCTAGTGGTTATGTCAAAATTTTTCCAAAGGACTACGAACAACATAGGAACATTACTAAGTTCTGTAAAGAACACGGCTATGATTTCTATATTATTAAGCCAAGGGACGAAAGACCACTCAAAGTGGTAATAAAAGGACTCCCACATGATCACAGCGCCGACAAACTTAAATTCACGCTTATTAATGAACATAACTTACAGGTCAACAAAGTCAGTCAACTGACCCAAAATAGAACCAGGAAATCTTTACCCTTTTTCCTGATCGAATTAAAAAGATGCAGAGAGTCGGAAAAGATATTCTCGCTAGATCATATCAATTATCTTAAAATTAATGTAGAACCGTTCAGGGGAAGAAAAACCACCCAACAATGTTATAAGTGTAATTTCTTCCACCACACAGCAAATTGCTGTGAGATGAGACCTAGATGCCTAAAGTGCAATGAAAACCACCTAACGAACCAATGCAAAATAAAAGAAAAAATTCCTGAACCCCAATTTATTAATTGCCACAAAGTAGGGCATGTCGCCTCCTACAGGGGATGTGAAGCATTCCCCAAAATAAACAATAACACCTCAATAAGAGATAATTATTATCAGAGAAATAAGCGCGCATTTTATCCTGAACAAAATCTAACTCAATCAAATAAAACGTATGCAGACCTTTTCAACCATAACAGAGTCCAGCAGATGGCGCAACCAAGCAGCAGCAATACGAATGTAAACAAACAAACTGAACCTGTTAATACAGGTAATAACCTTTTTAGAGACATGATTGAAGCCACAAATGAATTGAAAAAATTAATTAACGATTATCCTAACTTATTTACTGCTCTAAAACAGCTCAAATTTGCTAATTCCATCGAGGATAAAATGCAACTTCTTATGATGGCTATGGACAGTAATGTAAACAATTGTCCCGGCCGTTAATTCACTTGTTCTAAACTCTGCATTGTGTACTGGAACGCAAATGGGATCAAGAATAAAATAAATGAATTCAGACTGTTTGTAAATAAGTACAACCCCGATGTAATTTTAATGCAAGAAACGCACCTGAGACCACATAAAAAAGTCTACATTGCTAACTACACAGGATATTATAGCTATCGTATCAATCAAAACCCCACTGCAAATCCTGCGGGTGGAACTGCCATTTTCATTAAGAGTCACATTCCCCACTACGAACTAATGCCACCCACGTTACATTACGTCGAAGCAAATGTAGTTGTTATAAATCCCAAAAATCAGGACCCTATCACTCTCACCTCTGTGTATATCCCTCACAACTCAGATCCCAATATGTTTACCTTTGACATCGAAAACCTTGTACAAATTAGTCCCAACCAAATAATTGCTGGAGATTTCAATGCACACCATATTTCTTGGGGTTGTAAATATAATACCCCCAGGGGTGCTACTCTCAGTAACTTTTGCAACAATGCCGGTATTGATATTCTTGCACCAAGCACCCCCCACCAGATACGGGCCTTACTCATACAGCACTATTGATTTAGCACTAGTCAAAGACTTCATTTTCCCATACGAAATCATCTCTATTCCCGAACTAAGTTCGGATCACAATCCGGTATTACTAAATTTCTTTTGCAGCTACACTCTCCCAGATATCCAGGGTAAAATAAAAACTAACTGGAGTCTATTCAAAAATAATCTATCCAAAATTAAAGACCTAAATTTTATCAATATCCGGACTGAAACCGATATCGAGGAGGCAGTAATTAACTTGGAAGGTGTTCTTACACAAAACAAGATTGCCGCATCTAACCCCATTCAAAATAACAAACCATATTTTGACCCGCGTATTAAAAAACTTAATAAAGAACGAAACCATGCTAGAAAAATGTTTCAAAAAACAAGAGACCCCATGTTCAAGAAAATTAACAATAAGCTGAATTTCCAAATCAAAAAACTTAATCAAATTATTGAACAAAACTGCTTCATTGACATAATCACAAAGGCCCATGTCGAAGATGCAACTATCTGGGAACTGGTTAGGCCCTTCAAAAAGAAATTTAAAAACATACCACAACTTACTGGGAACAACACTTTAGCACTATCAGATAAAGACAAGGCTGAGTGTATTGCTACTAGCCTTGAAAACCAATTCCAAGACAACGAAACTACTGATTTTGATAATGAAAACATTGTCTGCAATACTGTAAATAATTTTAAATTCAATCATAAACTTCTCTCTGAGCTGAAGAACCCACTGCTACCGAGCGAAATCAAAGATGCTATCAAAAAATTAAGATCAAATAAATCACCTGGGATTGATGGTATAAATAATAAAATGCTTAAAAACCTCCCAGATAATATTATTTTTGAAATCACAATTCTCTTCTATAAAATCCTCCTCTATGGATACTTTCCAGATAGGTGGAAAATTGCCACTATTGTCCCAATCCATAAACCCGGTAAAGACCCAACCAACCCAGTTAATTACAGACCTATTTCTCTTCTGCCATCTATAAGTAAACTCTCTGAACAAATTATCCTTAGCAGACTAAACCACCATCTCGAAGAAAATAATATACTGATCGCTGAACAATTTGGGTTCAGGAAAAAATTATCTACTACCCATCAACTATATAGGGTCACTGAGTTCATTGAGGACGCCTTCCTAAATAAACAAAAAGTAGCAGCTGTCTTTCTTGATGTTCAGAAAGCGTTCGATCGCGTTTGGCAAAAAGCACTTATCTATAAACTTATCAAATATAATGTCCCTAATTACCTTATCCAAATCATTTCTTCTTATCTCAACAACCGCAGATATAGAGTCAGAGTTAAAAATGAACTTTCATCTGAAAAAATCATTCATGCTGGTGTTGCACAAGGGTCCAAAATTGGCCCAATCCTCTTTTCCATTTTTATAAATGATATACCAAAGCAATTTAATACCTTACTCTGCATCTTCGCCGACGATACCGCTATCTTAGCTAAAAACAAAAATGCTAATTACATCCAAATTGCAATTAATAGACACCTTCAAAAAATAGAGGAATGGTTCAGCAAATGGAAAGTAGCTATTAACGTTGACAAAACAGAAGCCATAATGTTTTACAAATCCACTAAAGTAATTAGTCATCCTCAGGTTAAACTCAATGGTAAATTTATCCCGTGGTCTCAGAGCTGCAAATACCTAGGTGTTATGTTGGATAGGAAACTCACTTGGAGGCCACACTTCATTTACATAAAAAATAAGTTCCGAGAGTTAACTAGAAAATTTTTCCCCCTAATCTCAAGGAACTCTAAAATGCTTAGGGGAAATAAGTTACTTATTTACACAGCCTATTTGCGTCCTGTACTGACATACGCCTGCCCTGTCTGGGGGTACGCAGCCAAAAGCAACATCAAAATTCTTGAGCAGCAGCAAAACCAAGTAATTAAGCACATCTGTAAAGCAGCCAAATTCCTCTCTAATAGTGAAATTCAGAAAGCTCTAAATTACCCTTCACTCAAAAAATTTATTCAGATGCTAGCCAAAAATTTTTTCAAAAACCTTGACAATATTGACAACCAAGCCATTCAAAATATCCCAAGGTACAATCCCGATCCAAAAATTAAACGTCCTAAAAACATTCTCCTCTAATTTCTTCCACGACAGCCAACCAATCAGTAACCTAGCTTCACCAAATACTTCTGCAAAAATTCTCAACCTTCTCTCCCCCAGTAAAATATACAGATAATGATATAATACTAAATGCAAAGCTTCAAACAGTCACCTCAATAAGGAGATAGTCTTTTGCCAAAAAGACGGGTGCTCCGACAATCATACCATTGAACTTGAACTTGAACTTGAGCTGAGAGTAGTCGTCGGAATCGACAGCAGATAGCGAGTCCTCCAGAGGAGAGAACAAGAAGCGGCGAAGCCAAGCAAGTGCTGAATTGAGCTGTGTGCCTTGTAGTCTATTGAGGAAGCAGCGTCGAGTACTATAGCTAGTACTGCAGATATTGTTACTACTTGTGAGTTACTGTTGTTATTGTGTGCTGCTGTGTCTTCGTCTCGTCCTGAAAATAAACGTCTGTGTTGTGTCTCCACTAAAGGACTGATCATTTTGTGTGCTCTTCATCTCATCTCTAATACCATACACACCCACTATACAAGTTTAAAAGAACCCGACGGATTAATATAGGAAATCCGTAACAATATTTTTGTGAATGAAACCGACTTTTTAATGAAACCGAAACTTTTAAGCATAATTCACAAAATTCAAATATTATTGTGAATTACGCTTAAAAGACGTTCAAAATTTGAGTTGTACAATTATGTTGAAAGTTTTGATGACTTAATGCACTTCAAGAATTCTACTCCATTCCAATAAGAGTCGTCCTAGAGGCTATAGTTTTAGGTTGGCAACAGTGGGGCGGAAGAAAAAATTGTTTCTGAAGAAAATTGTATTTTTGATGATCAGAATAAAAAGTTTTTTAAAATGTAAGGTCCCGAAAAAGGATTTTTTTTCTCATCAAATTCTTTGCACAGTAGGCCCGAAAGTTTGAAAAAAGTAAGATAGAGACTTTCTGACAGAAAAAAGTTCATTTACTGCTTATTTTAGTGGAAAAATTTAGTTTAATAAGAATAATTTTTAAATTTCGTTTTTATATGTGTAGTAGTAGTTTCCAGCGACCAACTGGTTTGGAGGAAACATTGGGAAAATTCATTTTCAAATAAATATTTTAGAGAAAATTTCAGGTTCATAAAACATGAAACATACAGGTCCATTCAAATATTAAAGTCATGTCATTTTAATATCGAATATTACAATAATCGATAGCTCGTTTACTGAGATTTTTCTTTTTATAGAAGACATTCTTTCAAACTACCCTTATTATGAAGAGATTACGAATGAAGATGATCTTAGACCTATTTCTAACTATATCCTGTCTGATGCTTCCTGGTTCTGTATTTGAAGCTCCACTGGTGGTAAATAGATGCTCATATCTCTGAGTCCTTGTATGTGTTTCTTTTAATGGCTATTGATGTTTAAAATACAATAACAGCTCTTTATTCGCGGTGCATATGTTCCATAAATATGCCGCGAATACAGAAACCGTGAATACGGAATGGTCATTTATATGGGATTATAGGGGATACATTCCTAGGTGACAAAATAATTATATATATCAATTTAATTGAAGTTTTTGAACATTTTGATTAATTATCTTAAGGCTTAGGCAATGGTTTGAAGAATTTAGTTATTTTCTCTTGCTTAGCAGTTTATAAAAGCTCCTTCCATTCAGACTGATACCAAGCAGTCGCATTAGATTTTGCCTCTTAAAAAAAAGATTTCGTTCCATAGACAGATCAATGTTCATAAAGAAATCGCAAAGCTCATTTGCCATTCTTAAATTTTCACAAAGATTTTTCAAATAAAATGTCACGTTTCCAGTTTTTGTTGAAGCTTCTTCTTCAATGGACTGTGAATTTAACATTTCCTCCAAGTCGGTTTCAGTCAGATCTTCATTTTGCGATTCAAGCCATTCCTGAAGGTCACTTTATTCTAGCTGATTGAAGCCATCTCGCCCTATTCCATTCGCGATTTCGGCTATGTTTGCAGTTTGCATTTAACAACATACTTTAGACAAAGTTGTAATAAGATCTATTGTACTTTTCTTATAAGTCCATTTGACGGCATTTACAAAAGATATTGGGCTGGATACCTATTGGAATCCTGTTATTATTATGTATGTACTTATTAGATCTGCAAATAAAGAAATTTTTAGCCGCGAATATAGGAATTAGGTCGCATTTTTTTAATCCGCGAATAGTGAAAACGCGAATGAAATAAGCGCGAATAAGGAGCTTTTACTGTATTATGAACATCTGGGGCATAATGCCTAAGAGCTTGTTTTCTCTCTGAAGATAAAATTAATGTTTTATTTTCTGTAAATAAAAACATACGCAAATAATCTCGAGTGATGACGATTTTCTTATTTTGAATTGTTTACTTGGTACAACTTGAAATTAGTGTTAAGATATATTTTTAAACTGTTGATTAAGTGCAGACATTTTATTTAATTTAGAAATAAATTTAATAACTACTTTTTCTTATTTATGCGCATAAATCAAAATATCTAGCACACAAGCAAGCATTTATTATATTTTCGATCTTATTTAATTTTCTCTTATTACAAGTGTTGATCCTTTTTATATGCAATTGTTATACTATATATTTCCTTTGATATTTTAAGAAATATTTTGAAATTAAAATTTGTCATTTATTTCATGACGAAATTGTGCACTTTTAAAGCGGTATCTGATCAACTAATGAATTACTGCCTATACAACGTTGTAAGTATCCAATTTAATAATGGATTAAACTTCCTTTATTATTCTTTTAATGTGGAATTTTAAAAAGCTTAATAAAATAATACATAATTGCTATATAATATGTAATTAATTATATACTTTTTTGGTCAACCAAATTGACGTCATTCAAAAGAAAAATTTTTTGGCTGAAAAAAGATTTTAAAATTATTTTTATGTGGGAATATTTTCGGAAATGATTACAGAAAGACATAAAAATTTTGTTTATTTCTTAAATAATTAAAATTTTAGACGCAGGTTGTAGTAAGATAAGCACATTTCCACTCCCAAAAGTATTCCTATGTAAAAAAAAGTTGAATATAAATCAAACGGTAGAACAACACACACACATTTAACTTTACTGTAAAAAGAA
>JAPMOQ010005355.1:332800-342986 GCA_026543055.1 Argiope trifasciata | reverse complement strand
CGGGATGGTTATAGGCATAGTAAAATCATCTAATATATAAAAAAATATTTTCGGATCTATTTACCTCATCTATTCACCATGGATTAACCACTAATTAACTCTTCAAGGAGACGCAACACATTCAATAAAGATGCTAAATTCAAGCTAGACGTTAATATTTGGGGGCTATTGTACGTAAATGCAATGCATCTTTCTCTGAAGTAATAGTTTTACTACACAACACCACTTCATGCCCCTGCAACTATAACCATCTGGTTATTTAAACAGTGTAATGAGCATGAAGTGGGAGAGACATGGATAGACGCTGCTGTTCTATCCATCCCTGTGATTATTTGTTCTTCTTCTGACAATTATAGATTGATATTTGGCGAGGGATTTTAATATTGGATAAAAGAAAGCCGAAAGCAATGAGCTTTTTGTAGTTCAAAGGGGAGATGAATTTGGCTTATTAATTTAAATATCATGCAGATTCTGAAAAATGTTAATAAAAATATTTAAAAAAAAACCCTGAAAACTAGGACAGAAAAAGAGTGAGAGAAAAAAAAAACACATACAAAATACAAAAACAAATAAACGCTATGTACAAACACAAAGATAACAGAAAATAAAAATTTGTATGAAAAGTGCTATTCTTGTGAATAATGTTCCTGGAATCTAAACGGATCTTGGTTTGCTTCCAGATGACGAATCATACTATGGATTTTCTTCCTGGATCCTTGGGAAGAGGCAATGCTGCGGAACCAAACTCGTTCTAGTTCGGATGTAGGCATGGTCATGTGAAACGAAGAAGTCAGCAGGCATTCTGTTGCGCAGTGGATTGGCGTGGCATCAAAATTTCCGCAGGGGCAGAAGGCGTTAGGTAACAAATTGAAACGCCGAAGGTATGAGGGGAATGACCCGTGAGATGTGAAGAAAAGGATGATTCCCCTTTTCCAGTTACTTGGTAGAAGAAAGACTTTGGGGAGAATGTTGAATGTAGATCGCCCTGTATCTCCATCTTCCCAATCCTTTTGCCATTCTCTCATCATTTTGTTTTTAAAGAATGATTTAAAGTAGGATTTTGGTACCTTAGTATGACATTTCTCCATGTCTGATTCCGCTGCTTCTTTCGCCAGTCTGTCGGCTTCTTCGTTTCCCTCATATCCAACATGGGCTTTAATCCAGGAAATTTTGATTTGCCTATGATGGATTAAATTATGGCAGATGTTCCTCGCAACTGGATTTCGGTTTTTGGGGTTAGCTGCCACTTTTATGCTGGCTTGGTTGTCAACTAATATTGTGATATGTTGTGGATGGAGGTCAGTAGCATATTCTATGGCTTGTTGAAGGGCTGGAAGTTAAACTTGATATACGGTATTATAATTTTACATTTTTGTTGACCACCTATGTAAAATATTACCATTTTCCATGACACAGAATGCAGCACCAACACCATTATTTGTCTTGGATCCATCCGTGTAAAGACGGACTCCCTTAGAGATGCGCCCGCCATCTTCAGTGGAGATCTGATTTTGAAATGGATATTGTGATGGGTGAGCGGCCCAGACTGTTTCAGATTTTTCAACATCCATCGGATTGATCGTTGTGAGGCTCTCTGGAAGGGAAATGTTGAGTCTGTTAATTGATGCATATCTGGCTTCTTGCTGGAGCTTGAGATGTAATGGAGGAATCCCGAGGATAACATGAAGAGTGGATGTTGGGGTCGTTCTGTAGGCTCCCGAAATTGCCAATAGGAATGGCCTTTGCAGTGTTGCCAATTTCCTTTTAAAGGATTTTCTTTAATTTCTTGGAAATTCCCTAATCTTTTCCCATTAATTTGAGGAGATTTCTATGATACAGGAATGATTTTATAGAGAGGCTTTTAATGTGTGCATTCTAATTGAATTTATCATCGATGTGGTTGCCAAGATATTTGATGGAACGCCGTCTTCGAATGGTTTCTCCTTGCCAGCGGATGGTTGGTGGCCTTACGAGTTTGCTATACATAATATATTGCGTTTTTTTGGTTGAAATTTGGAGTTTATTTTTGTTGGTCCAGGAAATAAATTTGGCTATTGCTTCATGTATCTGATTTCCGATTTTCTGTCCAGTGGATGCATAGGAGACTATAACAAAATCATCTGCAAATGCTTGAATCGATGTGTTTTCTGGGAAAGTTTCCTCCAGAATTTCGTTTGCTACAATATTCCAGAGAGCTGGGCCACTGCAAGATCCTTGTGGACAGCCCATCCTCTGTTCTCTAATAGCTGGACCCTCACTTGAATTTAGAGCGATTTTTCTATTGAGCAGCAGGTTTTTGAAGATTGTTGCCAGATTCTTAGGGCACTGGTTATTGTTAAGGTTCGTCACAATTGAACTATGCTGAACATTATCGAACGCCCCTTTAATATCAATTGATTGTACCAGGACATGATGGTTTTGCTTCTTTCCCTCTGTTATTTTTTTAATTAATTGGTGTATTGCCATATCTGTTGACCGACCTTCTCTGAATCCATATTGATGCTCACTGATTTTATTAGATTCCTCTAGATGGTGAGTGAGGCGTTGAGTAAGGAGTTTCTCCAGAACCTTACCAGTGCAGGGGAGAAGTGAGATAGGTCTATATGAAGAGGCCTCTTCTTCTGGTTTCCCTTCTTTTTGAAAGAGAATAATGCTTCCTATTTTCAGTGGGTCCGGAAAGAATCCCAATTTTAGACACTTATTGAACAATTCAAAGAGAAGAATTGGATTCTTTATTTCTTGGAGAATTATATTATCGATTCCGTCTGGTCCTGGTGCTTTACCCTTATGCAACTTTTTAATTACTGTGGCTATTTCTTCTCTAGAGAATGGCCTGTCATTTGGTGCTGTTGAAGTAATTTCAGGTAGGCCTCCAGTCTCTTCGGAGATGAAAATCTCTTCTAGGAGCTTCTTGGCAGTTTTTAATTGACCTCCTATCGGATCGCTATTTTTGAGGGCTATTAATTGAGCTAGTAGGATTGTTTTTCTGAATGCGGTCTTGTATTGTTTGCCATATGGATTTGAAGCATTTGAACAGAATATTTTCCAACTTGAAGTCTTGGCTTGTCTTACATGCCTCATGTAAATCGCTCGGTTTTTCTTTAACATTTGGAACATAGCACTCCTCTGGTCTTTTAGGGCTCTTTGTGCCCGCCGTCTCAGTGCTTTGAGCCTGTTTTTCTCTATCTCCAATTTTGTGGTGTACCAGGTAGGTGGTTTCAATGCTTGTTGCTTTTTAATTTTATAAGAACTCATGCAAGCTTCAATTATTGAGTTTTGAATGTGGCTTGTTACTTTATTTATTGTTTCCTGTGAGTCACATTTTCTGATTTCTTGGAGAAAATATTGATATTTGGTTTTAGAATGCCAAGGAATTTCTTGTGGTTCCCGTGAAGAGTTTTAAATCTATTAAATGAGCATTGTTGTATTTCAGTGTTAATTTGTGAGATGATGTATTTGTGGTCACTGAGGGATGGTTCTTCAGAGACATCCCATTTTGCAATTTGTGAGCTTAAATTTGGTGTACAGATAGTTAAATCTGGCCAGCCTTTGGATACGTCTCTCTGAAATGTTGGGGGAGCATCTGATCTGTTTATAACAAACAGGTCGTTTGCCAGGATAAGATCTAATACTTTTTCACCCCTTGTGTCATTGCTTCAGTATCCCCACAGAGTATGGTGGCCGTTAAGATCCGCTCCAATAAAAATTGATTCTTTTTTAAGAGAAGTAATGATTTCCTGCATTTCCTGTAACGTTTCTTCAATGTTAGCATATGGAGAGTTATAGGCTGAAATGAAAGTAGTTGGTTGATTTCCTGTTTGCAGTTTGATGGCTACCATATCTTGTTTATACGCTATGATGACTGGTTGTAATTTTCTATTGACTATTGCTATTGCTGCTTTTTTGGATTTAGATGTGAAAATATTCCAAGTTTTAGGCAGACCTTGAATTTCTCCTGCATTGATATATGGCTCCTGAATAAAAATGATATCTGAATTAAAAGTGGAAATAGATTTTTGGAGCTGATCACTAGCTGCCTTGGCGCGAGCAAGGTTAATTTGAAGAGTATTGATGGAAATATTAGCCGATGATGATGAGATGGAAAATGAATATTGCGGGAAACAAACCATATTAGTAATCTCTCTTTTGACGATAAGCTGCTACCTCATGCTGGTAACAGGAGCAGATATTGTCTGTAGCTTTATGAAGGATTGGGAAGTTCGTTCCGTAATGGAAGTTATGGTGGCTGCAATTAATACAGACTATTTGGGTAGAATTACATTTCCTGGTATTATGCCTACCGGCACATTTGCCGCACGTAGGACTTACATCCCTACATTCCTTGGCCAAATGTCCAAAGCCTTGACACTTGGTACATTTCTTAATAAGAAAAAATTCTCTTATATTGTACATCGTCCAATTAAGAGAAACTTTGTTTATCTTTTTAGCCCTTTTTATTACTTCTGCTGGGGCCTCCAGTACCCAGTGTGAAGAAGTTTGGTCTCTTCCTTTGAGTTTAAATCGTAATTTCAGAGGATCGGGAAGATCCAGGCGGGAAACCAAAGCTTGATGTTCTTCTTCCGGGGTAGAATTAGGGACATCATAGACGATCATGTTTGGATGTCTTTTACCTGTAGTTTTAGTTATGATTTTGTTGGCAGGAGCTTCTTTGTTAGAAATGGAAGTCAACAGTTTGGAGATGTCTTCGTCCTTTTCGCATACTACTACGAAGTGTGCGAGAAAGTTTTAAAGGAACCAATAGGCTATCCTATAGACTTGAATGTTTATAATATTTTTTTATAAGTTTATACATGTCATATAGATGTTTACTATGTCATTTATCATTTTTTCTCCTTTTCATTCAATAATCTCATTTCTTTGTTAGTTCAACTCATTGTCACCAATTGTTTTTAGGTTTTTCCTGTTCCTTTCATTTAATTATTACTTCGGTAAAATATTGAATACAGCCGTGCAGGATTTGTCACCGACAGGATTCTGGAGTTTCTTTTTTTTTCCCCTTCTATTTTTCCTCCCCCCTTCCGTTTTATGCTCATCCAACTGGTTAGATAACTCAGTGTTATGGGTGACACGGGATGGCTGTAATGCCTAGCGGTTTTTGAATTTCTTTTCCTTATTTATTTATTTCACTAACTTGACTTGTAAGTATGCAAAGATATTTTCTAATTAATTTTTAATTTATATCATAGCTAGCTATTACCTACGACTCAGTTCGCTTGGAAATTTTGATGTATATGTACGAAAAACTATCAAATAATGACAAATAAAAAAATAATTAAACTTAATAACCTAAAAATGATACAGTATAAGAGTATACGAAAAATATATAACATAAATACAATTGAATACAAAATTAACACAAATTTACAATTTAACAAAAATACAAAACTAACGTAAAAACAATTTATTTTCATTGTATACCCATAATAAAACAAAAAAGGCAAATCATGTCCGAGCAAATCCATTTTATTTATTGATCGGGATTGAGATCCCTACAACAGTATTATACACATCATTTTTAAACTTTTAATTTGAATGAAAATACCGTTGTCAGCAAACATGGGCGAACTTTCAACGCTATTTGGTGTAACGCACATGTCTGACTTTCCTACTCCTGTTGAGGTAACGCAATACAGATTAGAAAGTTTTTATTTCCTTTATTCTGTTTTCTTTTACTTTAAAAACACTTCAGAATAAGTCCGAAAGATCGATTCATTAACAACATTTGATTTTAAATACATCAAACACACACACAAAAAAATAGAATCGTTTGAAATAAGAGATCAAAATTCTGCTAAATCTAACTTCATTTCTGTTGGGGAAAAAAACTGGAGCCTTACTCTTCATTGGCGGGATTTGGCCTCAGTTTTTTGGCGTGAAAGTTAGTTTTTAATGAATAAAAAATGAACCTCTCAATGAACCGAATTAAAAAGTAACCTATGTTATATTCCTGACTATAATCTATTTTTGTGCTAAATTTCATCCCATTCCGTTCAGCCGTTCTGGCGTGATTGAAGAACAAACATCCATCCAAACTTTCACATTTTTATATTAGTATAGATATAGATGTGCCGGAATGTCAAATTTTCTTCACTTATTTGTTGATCAGTTTCCTTCCATACGAGGATTATCTCCTGGTGATCAATCCTTTGAGATAAAAGCAAAGTCTGCAGTAAGAATCAGCTTTAAATTAATTAACTACAGATTTTTCTGCTACTAGATGTAAAACGACATATTCACAAACCAAAACATTGTTTTCTACATTTAAAAGCATTTTCACAGTTGAATTAATTTGCTAATATGATGTCTGAATTTCACAAAAGTAATGTGATTGTTTCTTTACTGGGGAGGGTTTTCATTATACTGTTCAACTATAATATATTGCGAAAGAAATATATATATAAAAATTAAAATAACTTTAAAACAGTGCTGAATGCTATTTTTTAAAATTTAAATTATATAATTTAATCGGAAAACAGATAAACATCTTTTATTTTCTAGCTTCAATTATTCAAAGCCGGCGTCCTGACATAGGGGTAGCGTATCTTCCCCGTGATCTTCCCGCGTATAATGAAGCATTTTCCGTTGAAATAAGACCTACCTTGGAAATAATAGAGCTATTTTTACAAGCCCCACTTTTCTCATAGTCTTGATTTTCATTTTGGTAGTTAATTAAGCACAATTAAAATTGAAACTAAACCGAACCTAAAACTCGATCTTCTTTACCGGTTTAGTAATTATTTGTTCTCGGCGTGGAACCAATTTAAAAACAAATACCTAAAAAATCAGTGTTTTAAATTTAAAAAAAAATAGCGTTTATTGTAGCAGAAGATTCATATCTCTAAATTTCAAACACAACAGGAGACAATGACGTTCAAAGGAGAGTTTAAATACAATAAAAACAACCATAAACTGTTTTAGGAATAAATTCATTTATTTATATTCATTATTTAGTGAAATAAATTCCGATTCCCACGTTGATATATACAAACACTTAGCGAAAACAAGATCGATTGATAAGATGATAAAATCGCCGAAATTTGCTCTCTTATCCCTTACTCCCCTCTCCCCTTTTGTTTCCTCCAAACAAATTAATGACCGGATTTTAAAACCGGGAAAAAAATGACAGAAAAAAAATCCGGAAAGAATAATAATAATAAAAAAAAACATGATATCGAAATTTTATTCTTAGGTATCAAAGCGCCATTCTTTGCAAAAGAAATATCTCAATTCGATTCAAACCGCCATACACTGCCGATAATGAGAGGTATAGTTTACACGAAACCCATTTGGAGGGTTAAAAAAAACCGCGCTTAGGGGTAAAAGAAGAAGGGGGGAAGGGAACTTCCCTCCTTGTTTTTCCCCCGGGGTATTTTCACCCGCTCTCGCAATTAACTGGTATTTTAAGATTCATTATGAGGTGATAAGCACATGACTCGCCTTATTTTTCGGGCAAGAAACAGTTTCTGCGGGTTGTATCATCGATTTCGGGGTGTTAGGAAGGAGGGGAGAAAAAAAAAAGAGAAAAAAAATCGAATAAATAAATAACTGCTAAATATCGCTGCCAGATAAAGAACTTAGCAGCAATTTTTCTCAGGTTCTAGATCCATGATATTTTTTTTTGTTGCTCTATTTTTCTCTTTTTGTTGCCTACTGCTCATTTATCAAGCCTCAATAAGAAGGGTGGGGGGTGTTTTGTCAATAACATATTGCTCTCTTATGTTGAAATAATCATTTGCCCCCCACAAAAGAAAGAAAATAAATCATGTTGATGTCTTTGCGGAGACATGCAAAAAGAGGTTGCCACTTTTGTCTTTGATTTCAAAGGCTGGCATTATTTTTGGAAAAAAAAAAGTTTTCCATAGAAGTATTGGGAACAAAAAAGTTTCATGTCTAGTAGAAAATGGCACATTTCCAATACTCTGTTATTAAATTTTCTTCCCTTTTTACGAAAAACTTGAAATGATCTCGTCAGTGGTTTTAAGTTTTTTAAAAACCAACTTACTAGAAGATTCTTCTTTTTTCTTCAAAGTTTTATAGTTTAGCTAACTGCTTTATGGATCTATAAATAAATTTAACCCTTAGCACATTAAATCGAGAGTCGTAGTACTACGATTTATAGCCGCGTTACCTAGCATACTTTCGTCAAGATCCCCCTCATTTAATGCGTTAATTGGGGTTGGACTTTCTGACACCCCTATTCTATTTTTAGCTCAATTGAATGGATTGATCTTGTAGTTTTTTGTTTTGTGAATTTCAATACAACCGGTACTTCAATACTTTTTCTACCGGTTTCAGTGGATGCTTTATAAAATAACTAGTCGCCTTTGGCAACCAGCTGGTTCGCCATGAGTAATGCGTTCTAAAATTTTCAATTAAATCACATATTCATTAGTCAAAATTTAAGAAATAGTTAAAGTTAAAAGATTCAGTTATTAGTAGTTAAGGAGTTAGTAACTTTATTCGGAAAAACTTTTTGAGTTTAATGCTCTAATAATTTATCGGTTATGCTTCCAAAATATTAAAAATGTTTTTTTTTCGGTGATGTTGCCAAAATATTAAATATGTTTTTTAAAAAAAAGCGAAAAAGGGAAAAAATTATTGAATTAATGATACAGATATTGCAAACGATTATAGAAATATGCCATTAAGTCGGGATTTCAATGCATATCCTGTCAAAATTCAATCAGGTTTACTGTAAATAAAGATAATTTATGTATTCAATGATATAGATATTGCAAACGATCATATAAACCTTTTCTTTGCATTTATTTTTTTAGAAAATATCACATTTATAAATATATTTTTTATTTTATCCAGTCAAGTGCTAAAAGCTGCATATCTTTAGATTTGATTTGCGATGATAGTTATTGTTTTTTTTATTTGAACTTCCGGCATTGTTTTATTTTATTTTATTCAGTCACGTGCTAAAAAGACATGGTTAAAATATTTCGTTAAAAATAGAAGCTTGAGTTATACATTAAAACACTGATACCATTAGAAAGCTAATTTTTTTATCTTTAAATTGATGTTAAAATCATGTTTGTCCGATAATATTTTCGGAAGATATAGCGGAAAAACGTCGAAATTTTGCTTAAATTTTAATTAATTCAAATTATACTTAAAAATTCAAAAAAAGGGCTCCGAGGTACACATTTCCGACCTCCAATGTATACATGTACCAAATTTTGTAGCTGTAGGTCCAATAGTCTGGCCTGTAGAGCGCCAACACACACACACACATTGAGCTTTATTATAAGTATAGATTGAGTTATTTCTTTGAGCGACGTCACTCAGACCGCTTCTCCCTGTTAGAGCCCAAACGATAAACAAGGCTTAGCAGATAGTGTTAAAACTTGGGCCTCGAAATATCCTCCTATTTACAGATCTTACTATGAAGCAATGCTCCAGACACTTTTAAATGAAACAGAAAGGGATTTTTGTGATAAGGATAATTATACAGAAAAGTTTTCTGAGGAAAGTTCGCATTCAACTCATTCTGATATGTATCTTCAAATAAAATCAAGTTTTTTTTATTAATTATGTATTTTGAAAAATGTATAAAATAAATTAATGTGCCAAGAGAAATACATGCAGAATTTATTGGTTGATTTTTAAACTATTTCTTAACATATATATTTAAAATGCCCTAGAAAACCGCGCTATGAAAGTCATACAAGCAGATAAAAAATGCCAATTTTATCCCTTTTCTATTATTCATTTTTTATGTAATTGTATAAATTTACATTATATTGCTTTCTATATATACTGAAAAAATAAATAATATTTAAAAAGTATAAAGTTATATTTTTTTATCCAGAATATTATTTACTGCAACATTTCTTTTAAGAAGAAAATATATGTTCCGAAACATTTACTGTTTTAAATGATGATATATTTTGAAAATTTTCTAAAACATATCTATATATCAAGAAAAATATCTGAAAAATATATTGACCGTTCTTCATACTAATACATTCACTAGAAAATTTAATTTATGTGTATATGAAATGCTATCTGGTAGACCACGCCTCCTCCTTTAAGTCCTAAAATTTTACCACCACCCCTAGTTAAGGATTAATAATTGCATTTTTAAAAACCACAACTTCATTAAGATACTAAAAAACAGAATAATTTTCAATTAATATTAGTCACCATTGGTGACCAG
>JAPMOQ010005355.1:322615-332790 GCA_026543055.1 Argiope trifasciata | reverse complement strand
TTAAATATAGTATGTAACTTTTATGTATGTAACTTAATACATCTTCATCAAATCTCTCTCTAAAGGTCTATTTTCTAAAGTTCCATGAGGTCCCGTAAAATTTCAACTTTAAATCAAAGTGGAAATGAATAAGCTATTATTGATATAAATTTTTTTAAAACCATTTATGTCTATTTTTTTAATATGGGTACCGAAAACAGAATCTTCCATATTAAATCTTATGTTCACTACATAATAATTTTCATTTTTTGTATCATCTAAAATAATTAATCAACAGATATTTTCCTGATTCAATAAGAAATTCAGTTTTTAGTTTTAATTTCAAAACAATTTAAATGAAGTCAGTAATAATATTTTTTCCTTCTATAAAAATACCTAAAATAAAATTATGAAGTTCTGTACACAGTTCACAATTCTGCAGAATATACAAAAAATTATATTCTTGACATTTTATCTTTTTAAATAAATAAACTCGAAAGCGACCGATTTGAGAAGTTTGCATTCACGATTTTAGAACAATCTACATTTTCATAATTTTAGCCAATCAGTATTGAGAAATCCCACCGACTTGTTTCCGACTGATTATTTTCAGACATCTGTTGACAATGCGCGAATTAATACCAATCACTTCTCCATATGTATCATCAATGAGCTACCTAGTATCAGTCATTGCCTCATGTATTACATGAATGGGCAACCAGATACCAATCATTAGGAGATTTGTTACTGGATACTTGGCGGCGTCATACTGAAATACTGGGTAATTGGTTATTCAGTTTTTTTCAAACGCTATAAACTAGTGTCATAATATTTCAAACTATCGTAATGTCAAAATTTTAGTTAACGACTGAAAATAAGAAACATTTTGATTATTTTATTATTTTTTGCTTGTACTTATAAATTATGTTTTTTTTTTTTTTTTTTTTTTTTTTTTTACTAATTTTGTTAAATTTAAAATTTTTGTAAAACACTTACTTGCTTTTGACAGAATGACATTTCATTTTAATTTTTCTAATTTCTTCAACTTTTGAAACTATTTTTATTAAAAAATTTTTACCATTTTATTTCCCTATACAATTTTAAAATGAAAAAAAAATATATATATATATTTTTTAAGGAAAAATAAACAAATGTTAAAATAATTTGAAATTCGATCATAAACACACTTATCTATCGATATATAGAATTTATATTTTCATTCATAATTCATATTTATTTTATTTTATTGTTCAATATATAGGTTTGTTTAGTTTAGTTATTTTAACGTCCTACTGTAAAGCAACAATAGGGCTATTTGTTCAATGTATGGGAAAAATGTTGAAAGCATTTATAGTGTTCAACTTATAAATAATTAGTATAATTTGTTGTTGTTAGCCATGACACTTTATAAGACCGCCAACCGAAAGTTGTCAGCGATTTAACCCTAAATTAGCGTCCCTTATTTTTTCAGCAGCGCCAACTAGGGCCAATAGTATGACTTAGCTATTTCATGCTTCGTTTGCACAACCGATTTTCACAGGGAGGCACATTCACACTACTCACAGATAGAACACAAAACAACAACCATGCCCGAACTGGGACTCGTACCCGGGGTGCCCAGATCATGGAGAAGAAACGCTACTCCTTTGCCAGGATGCCGGCTCAGTATAGTTTTACTGATATATGTATATACTGTTAAATAGGGCATCGGAAGCATAGTTGGTAGAGCACCAGTCTCGCAACCGAAAGGTCGCGGGTTCTGAACTTGTCTCGGCCAAAGACCGCCGTGTTGGCTAAAGGTAGTTGGGGAACGTTCAATAGGTGGCGACTGCAAAGTCCCCCAAGTTCCCATCACAAATGATACCTCTGGGGATACTGAATCAGGGATGAGTCGTTCTCTGATTTGGATCTCAATTCTGACTGCGGATGGATGAATGCGTGTATGAATGAGTTCGACCGCTCCCTAAAAAAGGGTTGTGTCGTGTGTGTTCGAGCAAAGTTGTACTTTCACCCGAATGGTGCTCGTGAACAACGAAAGGCGCACAACTCTGCCTTCATTCGAAATAGCTCCGCTCATTCGGGCTTGGTATGACCAAGTGGCATTAAACCCACCACTATGAAATTTCTGATAATACCTATATAATTTAAAAGTTGTTTTATGGAAATTGAAAACAGAAAAATATACAATTCTTTAAAAATATATTTTCTTCTTTTAAAGGAAAAACGTTTTGTACTCAAATAAAATATTTCTAAAAATATCAGAGACTTGTAAGTTTTAATTTTTTTTTTAACTGAAGAATTATAAGCAAATGCATGAAATCGATAACAAAAAAAAGTAAAGCAAAATCTTCGATTCTTCGTAGTTTTAATTAACGAAGAATAGAGAGAGTAAAGGAGAAAACAACGTTCGTTTCGGAAAATTTCTTTTGGAGTCGAAAACGAAATATTCGATTAAATCCCCATTTTTGACGGGAAAAATGAACTATTAAGAACAAAAGCGAACGAGCCCCAATGATGCAAACAGAATAATGAGTTCTCCAGATTCGTTTCCCCAAATATCCCGAAAAAAAAAGGGAGAGCGTTTAATATTATTTCACACACAGCTAAGAGAACACAATGGAAAATATATCGAAGGAGAGAGCAGATGGAATAAAAAAAATTGTAATAATGCAGTCGGAACTCCTTGAAGTGACAGGCGCAATGTGCTAGAATTCTATGCGTATCCGTTTTCTATCGGGCGATGCAGATAGAGAAAATAAAGCGAAATCGTAATAATCATGTTTCGAAATAAACAAAAGGGTGGCAGTGGCCTGCAATTGACGCCTGCAGGAAAATTGTTTCTATTCATATGTTATAGAAGCAGATTTTTCGGATGGGAGAAAGGAGCCAGAGGCAGATTATTTGCTGTTGTCTTATTTCTAAAAAATTGCAGTAGGAAATTCGTTTTATAACAGAAGTAAGCTGCAGGGAGATTTATAGCATCATAGGCAATATTATGAAAGGTAATACCGAAGACGAAAATTGCTTATTTTAGAAGATAGTTTTCGTAGATCTAGGACAACATTTTGCTGAAATATTTTATTCGTTTGTCGTAGATTTTATTCTTCTTTCTGGAAATCGGTGTAGAAGATTTAGGAGAGAATTATTTATTGTCGTGTTTAATGGTAATAGCATTAAGGATAAGTAATGCCAGGTTCATTAGCAGTGTGTGAATGTTAAAAGTATTTCTTAAATTAATTTATATTTTGCTAAATTTCCTAATATTTATTTTAAACTAGCTGGTACCCTGCGAGTTGCAATCAATCATTTGGCAATGTTTTATCGAAAGAGGATGAACGGTACGACAGCATATAAAATACGAACAAATATTCATTTTTATGTATTAGATTTGTGTGTTCTTCAGAATTGTAATACTGTGTGCTTTCAAAATAGCAATGAAAGAAACTATTTACTGTATAACTTGATTCGTTTAATATCCGTTCAGAGTTCTCAAGTTTAATTTAAAAAAACATAACTAAAGTATTTTCTTTTAAAATGGATTTAACATAGAAAATTTATATATACCATAAAATCGTTAATATAATTGAAAAGATAATTTTTGAAAATTAAAATGGTTCGAAATTATTTGTGCTATAATATTTTTGGAGGTTACTGTGAAAAACGCTGAAATTTAATTAAAATTTAACAGTCGCAGGGTTAATCTCCCCAAAACTTTTTCGCATTATCTCTAATAAAGTTGTTATCTCTGAGAATGACTTGCATGACCTTTGAGTACTATATTGCAAAATATTAACCTCTCACTTGGATTTATGATTTCAACAGAATTGAATGCC
Organism: Argiope trifasciata; assembly: GCA_026543055.1. NCBI lineage: Eukaryota > Metazoa > Arthropoda > Arachnida > Araneae > Araneidae > Argiope > Argiope trifasciata. Next base: position 328,978 of record JAPMOQ010005355.1, on the reverse strand, counting down.
TCCTCAGCGAGTTATTTGGAAATTAATCCTTGGTACACAGATGCGGTCGAGATTATATATATTTTTAAATTTTAGATAATTCTATTAACCTTATAACTATCCAATAAATGTAAACAATAAGCTGATCAAGTTTCATCGCCATAGGATGAATGGTTTAGGAAGGTATAAAAGACATATAGACAAACATTCATTTTTATTTAGATAGATTTGTCCCCATTAATTTAGCCAAAAATATTGTCTTATTTCCATATTAAAATAGCACTTTTTTCGTTAATTGTTTCTAATAAGCACTCTAAATGGTAAATTTTTTCTTCCCAGTGAAAAAAAAAATCCCTAATCTCTACGAGATATCTTTCAGACAGCCTAGACCATTTTCTGAATCGGCAGGTATCACTGAAATCAATATAGAAGTCTCTTATTAAAAGCCGTAAAGGAAAAGTTTTAATCTCTTTCGGTCTGTCTTCTGGTGCCGGGTACGTACCATACCGTCCCGTACAGAAACAAATTAAAGTTGATTAGGAGTTGATGTTGGCTCAGAATAGAACCTGGGACCCTTCGATTATAAGGCCGAAAACATAACTACAGGACAAAAGCATGATCATCTCCTGTAGATGTTATCTGTCTTATTAAGGTATCACCACAGACTCACCCTCCAGTGAGTTTGACGAACGATATGCGTTTTTGTTGAGTGGTGATGAATTGGTTTGTTGAGTGAGTGGTTGCTATGTGTCTAATGCGCCGTACCCATGTTTGTTTGGCGAGCGGAGAGCTTTTTAGTTACGCCAAGCGTTATGGCGAGCGTGCGTAGATTGTTGCGTCAAGTGAGTCTGACGACTTTGGTTGCGGATAGATGGCACCACACATCAGTTGCTTGAAGGTTGAAGGTGAAAGTTCATCACGTTCGGGTCACCATTGTGGGAGTTGATGTTGGATCAGAATAGAACCTGGGACCTCTCGATTATAAAGCCGATAACATAACCACAGGACAAAAGCATGCTCATCTCCCGTAGATGTTGTCTGTCTTATTAAGGTATCACCACAATCCTTTTTCTTAAGGTAACGCATCTGTGAAATATTTTGTAAATCTGTAACGTTACTTCCCAGTATGGTTAGTTTAATCACTGGAAAGACTGCTTCAGGGTGAGCTTCTGTTGGATGTTGATCGGATGTCAAATCAGTGATCCTAGAGAATCGGTGACAATCCTGTTGACGAATTTGGGGACTTTGACGACAAAACAGATAACACTGGAATTTTCTATAATTTTGGTGATAGAGGAATTGAGATATGCTTGATCGTTCCAGAACTTTCACTGTTATCTTCGGAAACTATAAAAGGCAGACAGTTTCACTCCGTTGACAGTCCACCCATCTTCGAGTAGCTGCATCCTGATTGGCTCTCCCAAGTACACTGCCTGAGCCTGTTCACCTTGATTGGACATTTACTCATCTACACTCCCGACCACTCCAGAATTTTCAGTTCACGTTTCATTTGTACCTAGGTGACTTTGCTTTTTTGTAAACATCAGATTGCTTCGAAGATGATTAAACCAATTATTCAAAGCCTGTTTTTTCCTAAATCAATTCGCTATCGGAGATTAAGTCTCATCTCGAAGGATTAGTTGTTCCGTCAAACATATCATATCTAGCCGTAAACAGTAATGTACAGAATCATGGCAAGAGTCAATAGTGAATATATGGTTCAGCGAAATCGGTCAGTCCAATGGAGAGCAAGCATTGTGTGGAGCTCAAACGATTGCTGAATTGAGCTATGTGTTGAGTCTTTGTGTATATGTTGGAAGCAGCATCGAACTGTATGTAGAATAGCCAGTCGTGTAGCAGTGAGTCGGTAGTTGGATAGAGTTAAAGCGAGGATTTAGTGGAGAATTGCAGGTGTTTAAAGAGACCGTTGAGAGCAACTACGAAGATCTCTTCCCTTGCTGAATTCTGTCAAGTCGCTTTGTGTGCTGTGGTTTTTGTAAGTACCGCGGATTAATATTTGTTGTAGAGTGTTGCCTATGTTCGTCTCGTTTGTGTATTTGCTGCTTGCGTAATCTTGTCTTCGTTTTTAATAAAAGTCGCGTTCGTTATTGACGCCTGTTGATTGTGTTTCTTCATTGACTGTTCGGTAAATGTCATAATCTGTTAGCAGATACTTAGCAGACGATTCCTTTCCAGATATTTTATAACTGCTACAAATTTAATTTCTGTTAAAATATTATTACAAGTAAAAGCAAACGAATTTTCTCTTGGATAAACATATTTTATTAATATTATTTTGTATAATAACTGATGATCAATAGCAAACCTTTTGAAATCTGGTAATAATTTGTAAATGATGAAGTGAAGTGAAAAGAATAAACGAAACCGATGCAATTCTAAACCCTTGGAGTCTTGTTTTGATTTTTTAAGTATATAAGGTGGTCTGCAAGATATATATATATATATATATATAGTTTGAAGCTTAAGAAAACGGTTAGTTTTCTAGAAAGCTTGCTAAAATTGACCGACAAATCAAAAAGAACCCCGTATTCGCAACACTATGATTCATGTACATGATATACCTATATGCGATTGTTAGTCAAGTGACATTATTTTATGAGATAAAACTTTGAGATGAGCTGTATAAGGATAATATTGAAAATTCGCATCGTCATAACATTGGGAAACTGCATTCTGAAAAATGTTTCCAATATTGTGGGACAGCATTTTGTAGGCTATAGATCCTCAGATCTCGAAGAAAAGAATCGAAAGAGAATCACATAGTATTTTGATTATCAAAAACTCTTTATCTGCTTGTTAAGTAACCGATCCATTAATAATGTGGTCGATTACCCGATGCGACAAGCAAATGAAGTACCATGGCTCCTAGACGGGCATTTTACTCTATTCTGCGTAATCTATATAGAGAATCCCAAAAAGAGGCACAAAAGTTTGTTTCCTTAACTTATGTAATTAAGTACATACTTCCCAGTATCACCATTAAATAAAGTACTCAAACGCATGAAAAGACTTTCGTTGTAATTTATATACGTATCAAAGGAATAAAAAATCTAACGATATAAATTAAAGAAAAGAATAAGGGGTTTTTGACTCCTAAACTGCTATTCTTCCCTTCTCCTTTCCTCGATTCAAATTCGAAATGTCATCTAGAAAAAAACAAGGACTCTTTGTTCTTCATTCCGCGAATCATACTCTCTTCCCCAACCCCCTCCAAAAATGTCCTTTGCAAAAAAGAATGAACAGGGGTCAGGGAACCCATGACGCCTCCCGATTTGTCACGGTTGACCCCTCTTTTTCATATTGCCCACGCGACGAATGACATCCTTCGACTGTGCTGGGGGAGAACCACTCGGGGGGTTTCTCAAGGGGTGGAGGCCCTTCAAATGCTTGATATATGGTATGGTTTCCAAATGTGACGGAGGTCCAATCCCCCTTCCTTACTCCACTGAAAACTCCAGCTGAGTCCACACTTTGAGGGGGAGGGAATGAGTGTTATTGTGGTTATTTATTGCATCCCTAAATTACTGAGTACGAAATTCTTTTTCTGTGCTTATGCATAGCGGATGGAAAAAAACTCCCCACCCTTAGTGACGAAGTATTTATATCTGGAAAACAGTGAAGGTCTTTGTAGAGGAAAATATATCTTCGGCTGTTATGTTACTTGACACGGGCATTGGTATAGCTGAAGAAAAAACATCTGATTCTGAGTGTCAGTAAGATTTTAACCGTCGTCGTTAAAGAGGGAAAGATATCTTTCCTCACCGCGTATGTGTTTGAATGAAAAGTAACACTAATATAATTTTTAAAAAATGTCAGTAAAAACTTGTTTGTATGCGTTGAAATAGAATTTATATTTGTTGAACAATCTTTAATAGCGAGAGGACATGACAAAAAAATTTATGAAATATGAGTGAAAAAAAATGAGCATTGAGGAGCTCAGATTCAAAATAAATGGGGAGAAAAAAAAATCCTGTCTTTTTAATTCTTATAGTTTTATGAACTCTTAATTTCAGCTCTTTGATATTTTTCTTCGTCTCATATATATATATATATATATATATATATATATATATATTCCCAAAGAGTTTATCTTTTCTAACAAAAGGAAGGCCTTTTTAAATAAATCATATTTTTCATCTAAAATTTGTACTTAACTTACATTTTCTCTGAACTTTTAATTTTTATAAAAATTCCCCACCGTTAACATGATATCTCAAAAACTAATAGAGGTACTGATATAAAAAATTCACCCTGTGCTTTAAATGATATAGGTGATGAAATGAACCAAAAGTTTTGTTGCTTGGAAAATACTTTTTTATTTATAGGTGTTTTTAGAAAAATAAAGTTGTAAATTTATGGAAAAAATGCATATATATGTATATTTTAATCCATAAGTTCTTTGCATCGCAAAAGTTTTCTTAGATTTTGGTTCATTTCATTTATTTTTATATTCTGTAACTTGTGTACAAAGAAAAATATGATTGATTCATTACCATTAGAGTGTTAATCGTTTGGGTTAAATTTCATTAACATTTACAACAAATTTTCTCATTTCTCAAAATATATTATATTTTTCAATAATTGTTTTTGCATTTATAGTGTTTATTACCGACGATACATCTAAAAATCCTAAAGAGTTCCTAAAAAAATCCAATTTTTCAAACTTTTTCCTCCGAAAGCAGTCGGATACCTTAAAATAAGTAAAACCAATTTCCTGAGTCAATAAAAATTAAATCGAAACTAATTAGGTCGAAATCGAAATTAAAATGTAATTCGGAAATATATATACTCATTTTTGGCAGCATTTGAACTCAGATTTTCGGCATGAAAGTTTATTTTTAATGAATAGTAAATTAACCGTTTAATTAACAGCAATAAACAGTAGCCTATGACCCATTTCAGACTATAATCAGAGGCCGCGGTGGCCTGGTGGTAAGGTATGTGTTTCAATAAAAAGTAACACCAATATAATTTTTAAAAAAAATGTCAGTAAAAAATTGCTTGTATTCGTTGAAATAGAATTTATATTTGTTAAACAATCTTTAACGCCGACAGAGACTTGAAGAAAAAACTTTATAAAATATTATGGGGAAAAAAAGCCTTGAGAATCTAAGATTCAAAATAAGTAGGGAGAAAAAAAATCCTGTTTTTTTAATTCTTATACTCTTATGAACTCTTAGTTTCAGCTCTTTGATATTTTTCTACACCTCGAATAGACATTTAAAGATCAAAAATGTGTTTCGAGACAAAATTAACAGGCACTTTAAAAATGGCATTTATTACAATTTAACTCTTAATTTCCATCTAAATAAGCTGGTTATTTAGAAACTAAATTTAGGAGTTCCTCAGTTTTTTTAGGATCCTTTCCAAAAGTATTAAATTTTTATCTTTTTAATGTTTAATATGCTTTATATTAAACGTTGTGATTATACGCTATTTCTTTTTATCCACAATGTCTTTAAATTTAAAATCTAAGCAACTACTAAATAATTCTTCACTTATTATTTTATTTTCATTACATTTCAAAATCTTGAAATCTGTGCTTTTAGAGGTCATCATATAATCTAGAAACAAAGTATTAGCATTAATCAAGTCACATTTGGACAATTTTGTAAAAAATACTAAAATATACTAAAAAAAAATATTTTTGTACCTTTAATTTTAAACAAGTGCAATAATATGGAATTTAGAATATATAAATATTATTGAAAAAAAAGAGAAAAAGTAACGAAAAATTTATATCGCCTAATTATCTATCAAATACGCATGCAATCTGGGCTAGTACATTTGATAGATACCCATTTCTCTTTGAAAATGGACGATTAAAAACTTTGTCGGTGCACAAACATCTAAGATCTTTGAAGTCAGTGAAAAGTCGCGAAAACTTTGTCAAAGGAAGAAATGGGAACATTGGGAAAATAAGATACCCAAGCTATCTCATTAGTCTCCAAGAGCACAGTATTTATAATTTTGTATATTAATATACAGCACCTTATAATAAATGATATCGAATGAATCATGCCTACTTGTTGCGAAAGTTTAACAATTTGGAGGAAATTTAGATTTGAAAAATCTAAAAATTCAGATGTTATCTATATAAAAATTAAAATGAATGTTTGTCTGTATATCACTTATGCGTCTCTAGGTCTCTTAACGTTCATCCGATCACGATAAAACTTTGTCTACTTATTACTTGCACTTACGGGATGGTTATAGACATAGTAAAATTATCTAATATAAAAATATTTTTGTATCTATTTATCGCATCTATTAACCAATTATTAATGACTTTTTTTTGGTTTGTACCTTATGCGCTGCTGTGTCTCTCATTCGATCATGATAAAACGTTGACTACTTATTACT
>JAPMOQ010005355.1:269326-287661 GCA_026543055.1 Argiope trifasciata | reverse complement strand
GTACCTTTCTGAGCCTATGAGTCAAACATTAATCTTAAGGTGCAAAAATGAAAGCTTCTTTTAATCAAAGTGCCAAGCAGTAATAAGAGAGCAAGACAACGATGAAAGAAAACGCTAATTATGCTTTTTGAGGGTAAGAGGGAAGTTAATAATGACAAACATAATTTCGACAGCGGAAAAAAAGGGAAAGCCAATAGTAAAGTGAACAATAATAATTGCTGAGACCCTTGAGTAACTTTCTGAGCCCATGGGTCAAACATTTATACTAAGGTACAAAAATGATAGCTTCTTTTAATCAAAGAGCCAAGCAGCAACTAGGGAGCAAGAAATGTGCGGTTAACGGCATGTTATTGAAGACCGATTCTAACATAAAAAAAGATAACTAACCAATCTGTTGCCATCACATTTTGAGGCTCCATAAACATATTGCGAAAACAATATAATGTTGTCACATGGTAATAATGGAATTTAAATTAATGGGACAGTTTCGAAATTATACCATTAAGAAGGGAGTGAAAATATTTTAAAACGCATTTCTTTCTCAAGGAATAATTATTAACAGATTTATTAAAAGCAAACTTTGTCTCAGTTAGTTATCTCCTCTAATCTAAGCTTTCTTTTAATTCCATTTAGTTATCTCCTCTAATCTAAGCTTACTTTATCTCATTTAGTTTATCTCCTCTAATCTAAGCTTACTTTATCTCATTTAGTTATCACCTCTAATCTAAGCTTTCTTTATTTCAGTTATCTCCTCTAATCGTACAAAACGCTTTTAAAGATTATGACAGCCTAGTATTGAAGTCAGAGAAACGAATTCCGAAAACATCAGGAAGGGGGAAGGGAAATAAAGAAAAAAAAAATAAGTCGTTAGAAAATTTACATTTATGCCAAAGGCCTTAATGCCTTAGGAAAGAAAAAAATTAGAACTGCAAGGATTTAAAAGAGAAGCCCAGTTTCAATCCTCTCGGTTTCAAACTGTTTTTCCAAAGAATTTCTTTAATAATATTCTTAAGATGGGGAAGAAAAAAATCTGGCACGAAACAAATGTGTAAAAGTCCTTCTTTTAAAATGGTCTCCCCACACGTGTGGGCCGTTTATGCAATCAAGAGCTGTGACTCTTGAATGCAAGAGCGGTGATTTAAATAATGCACACATAATCTGGGCCGTTTCCTCTACTCTGTTCCTATTACAGCGAAACATTTGGACATTATTTCACTTTAAATGGAATTCTACCTTTTTTAACAATTCACGATAAGCGAAAGTCGTGACAAAGTCACCTTTTAAATGAATGTTTGAAGAATTTTTGTTTTCAATTTGGTTTTCACGCTCCCAAAAAGAGAGTATATTTCAAAGTTAATAGATAATACTACGAGTAATATTGCTGAAAGTTTTACAAGTTAGTAATTTTTAATAATTGACACACACAAAAAAAATAGAAGTAGGCCGGACCTGTTTTTCAGCTCAGGGAATAATATGGAACTATTGATCAAACAAGTAAAATGAAAATATTTTAATTACAGTTTTGTATAGAACAGATTGTTATTTAAATTATTTTTTGACTTTCTGTTTTTATTTCATATAAAGGCCCGCTTGGCGTCTTCCCTGCGATCTGGGGGTCCTGGGTTCGAGTTCCGGTTCGGGCATGGTTGTTCTTCCTCTGTTATGTCTGTGAGATATGCGAATGTGCCTTCCTGTCAAAAAGGGTTGTGCAAGCGAACGAATGACGCTTGAGTGGCAAAGTCGTACTCTAGGCTCTGTTGCCGCTACTAAAACCGGTTAGGACATGCTTATATATATTTATTATTTATATTTATGTATATTTTATTTATTTATATGTTATTATTTATTTATATTTCATTATTTACTAATCTATTTGTATTTTATTTTCCCATTTATTTATTTTTCTTATTCTTTTATTTGTCTTTCTCTCTTCGCTTTGATTTTTATCTTAATTTTATTTTCCTGTCTTAAAAGTTGAGCTGCCTATTTTTGACAAATTTTATTAATTGCTAATTATGTTTCGATTATACTTTTACTATGGAATATTACCTAGACTCTTCCGCTTGAACCATTTAAACATCCTTCACTTTTTATATTTACAACAGCTTCTTTATTTTATTTCAAAGTTTTTTTAGAGTTGCCTTTAACTTCTTTTACGTCTAGTACATATGTATAGGAAAGTTCTTTTGTATCTTGTACATATGCAAGTTATGTTTGAATAGCGAGTCTTTTGATAGCTATTTAAATGCTGTTTTTTAAAATTTTCATTATAAACTTTTAACCGGTGTAATGCCACTTTCGGCACACACCTAATCATCATCAGAATACTAAAACAAGATACTCATCCTATAAGCATAAATCGCTGTCTTCGTAACAGTGGGTTTGTCTAAGGCATTTGCCATAAGGAACAACAACATACAAATGTACTCTGTAAATTTGTAAACATTTTTTCCCATATCAACTATCAGCTTCAAATGTTTTTTTTTTATTTTATCAAAATTCAATTCACATTAATAGATTAATTCAATCTTGTGAAAATATCAAAGCAGAGTATCGTTATTGCGAGCGAAATAATATAAAGAAATGTTGAAAGGTCTGGTATATCATATAGTAATTGGAAAAACATTTGAGGAATTCCATCTGCACATACTCGAAACAAATCACTTTTAACTAAACATTAGTTTATTTACTTTAAAATACTCCATGCAAATATGATTCCATTTACAGAATGCATGAAGTAAAAACACACAGAGAACACAAGCTATAAAAAATATAAAAAAAAATAAAAGCAGAGAATACAGAATTACAAATTTCAAAATTCTACATAAAGATAGTTCAAACACCTGTCAAAGGTCAAGGACAAAGGTCACGAAGACAGAAGCACAAGCACGTATATACAAAACAATATACATAGTTAAAAATTATGAGTAGTCAAGTATTACAAAATAATACAGTTAAGATAGTAATAAGGCAAGCTCATATGGATAAGAGTTGAGCTCAAGTCGCTTTAAAAACACTAGAGTTGATATGAATGTCACGTCCTTCAGAGATCCTATTAAGAGTATTAGAGCATTTTATACAAAATTAACCTGTTAATATAATTAAATTTGGGATTAACATTTGAAAACGTATTCTATATCCTTAAAGATATTACAAGTAAACCTGATGTTTCGAAAAAACCTGGGCAAAATGTCATGGTAGGATCAAAAAACGCATAAGAACAGAGGGTCGCAAATACCTGTAGAGGCCGCTAGAGTAACTACAGGTATAGAAGGCGTTGCGATTCAAAAACGAGCTGAACAAATGTTGCTTTGGCCTTACAATTGTTTACTTGGCCCGTACATTTCTCCCAGAATGATGGAATGGTTCCATTGATCTAACATTCTTGCAAGAGGTTCTGCTAGAAATGCTGAAGGGTGTTCCGATGCCTATTCGTTTTCAACAAGACGGAGCTCCAGCACAGACATCAGAGCACATCTGCAGGTTACTTTTCTTGACTGGATGGGTCGTGGTGGAACAATCGTATGGCAGCCACGATCACCATATTTTTTTCCCTCGGATTTTTTTGATGAGGATTTTTTAAAAGGACGTGTATATGAAACACCTGTTGCAACATCGGAAGACTTGGTAAGACGAATGGTTGTGGCAACCGGATACGCTTGAATTGCACCTAGTATCTTTGAGAAAGTGCGCCGTTCCGTGCAACGTAGATGCCAGGACTTCGAGCATCTCCTGTAGGCTCAACATTTGGTGTGCATTAATCGCATGCGAGTGAAAAATTAACAATGAAATGCTCTGTAAGGGTTTCATTTCTTCTCTTTGTATTGTGTATTATTTCAGACACCTTGTAGTGGTTCTGGATCGCAGTAGCAATTCTCTGTTTCTATGCAATTTTTGATCCGTGTTGTATGATGGATATAAAATGTCATTTTGTCCACGTTTTTTTTAAAAACCCTGTAGAAAAGAAAAGAACACAAGAGACTTTTGACTTACAACACAATCAGTTAAATTAAATATAGAAAAGAAGATTATCGCGAGGGTAAAATCCATTTTTCTTGTAAAAGTAAAATAATTGCAAGGAATTGGTTTGAGTGCACTCAATAATTAGAGTTTTGTTAAGGTAATTAATATTCCATGTAATATTTCAGCGAAGGTGGAGCATCATAATATTTCATAGGAGCATAATAAAAATCTCTAAGGAAATGTATCTCAGAAAGTTCCCTAGTTTTAAGTTTGAGATATCATATGACAGCCTTGAAAGTCCGAAATCAATTTCTTGGAAAAAATCATTTTCAGTGTCAAAGAGAATACTCAAATCAGAAAACGGATGTGAATACGATAATATTAAATCCTTATTTTTGATGAATAAAATTTAAAGGCTGAGCTTTTCTTGTATAATTAACAATACTGCATTTAGCAATATCTAAGTGTGACTTGTTTTGCACTGTTTAAAAAGAGAAACAATATCTCCCTGTTGAAGGGCAGCACCAATATTAAAAAGATACATCTCCAAATCATCAGCTAATAAAATAAATTCTAAGCTCGTAAACTATTATTAATAAATAAAATAAAAAGTAAATATTGAAGTTCAGAGCTTGTAAACACCGGAACTCATACGAAACAATATTATTAAAATGAACATACAGAATCCTATTACGTAAATAAGAATACAGCCAATTCGTCAGATTGACATGAAAACCCAAGACGTAATTTATTTAACAGTATTCCAAAATCGACAGAGTCAAAAGCATTTGAAAAGTAGTAAATGACATTAAATGGTGAAGGAATTTCAAATGATGAGGTAATCTTATTTGACTAGAAGCATAAATTAGTGGCGTTGAAAGTTTGGGCATAAAAGACGAAGATGTTTACAAATGGCTGGGAAAGTCTTTTATTAATTAAACTTTCAAAACTTGCAAACATAGGACTTAAAATGCAATAGAGCGAATATTATTTTTACGATTTTGTAAATCTCACTTTTTTAAAAAGCAAGAATAATTTGTTGCTAGACATAAGAAAACGAATGAGAGCTTTACGACAATCAAGAATAGATAAGAAAGAAAGTCCTTACCAATAAAGACTAGAATGTTGTCAATACCCACAACTAAAGAAGATTTTAATTCCCTGATAACCAAAACCAAATCCTTTTCAGTAACGCAATCGGTTTTTGAAATAGTCCATTTTAAACTAAAGCACAGTATTGTTATAATAAGCAAAGGTATTAGCAATATAGGTATCACAAGCATTTTTTATCTTGTTTGGTGAATTGATGTTTCTATTTTTTTTAAACGATAAAAGTCCTTTCGGAATGGAAATTAAATTATTTTCTTTGAGTAGCAGGTATATGTCATATTTGTGAATATTACGTTTTGAAGTAGAGCATAGAAATCTGAATACATTCATTCAATATTTGGAAAGATGCTTAGAATAATCTATTCCAACATGTTATATTTCGGAAGTTTCTGTTATTCTTTCCTTTTCTTTTAAGAACATTTTCTTCTTTCTTGTTATTGAAGAAGATGCGTTGTTCATTTTGGCACTGGGCTTAACTCAGTATCAAAAGATCTCAGTTTTTAACTTTACGGAACAAAGAGATTTCACCTCAGAATATAATATCCTTTCTTGGCATCTTCGTAAATGCTACAGATTCTCATATTCCCGTATAAATGTTACAGAATGTTTCCTCTAAGATTGGTGAAGAAGGTGTAATAATGCTTCAGATATGACACCTAATACTGCTTTAGATATATTTATTTGCGCATTTTATTATTTCATCCATATTATCAAGATTGATAAGTTTCAAGAATGTTTCGATATTTTTTGAGACGCTTTTGGTACAGGGCTCCAGTAATAGAGGCTTCCTTAAAATAGCCATTCTTGCCCATACCAGTTTTAACTTCCTATTATTTTTTTAAAGCCTCATCATTACTAGAATAGTTTAGTTTAATTATATTAACGCCTTTCTGTAAAGCAACCCTAGGGATATTTTGGGGCGGATTCCGTCATTTTGAACAGAGGTCAGATGACGAGGACAACGAGACCTGAACTCGCACCTCCCTCTCCACACCACACCTCACCAACGGGATGACGTTTGGCAATACAAATTTAACGTGCAAGAGACCCTCTCACAAGACGGTTCTTCAGTGGAATTGGGTCACGAACCTGAAACCTTCCGGTTCCGAAGTCGAGACCTTACCACCAGGACACCGCGACCCCTCATTATTAAAACAAAAACTCTTTTTTATTTTTTGTGGAAGAATTGTCACATTGAATAAAATCAATTCTAAAGCATCATTATTATTATGTTTTGTCAAATTAAACATATTTAAGCCTCCATCAACACATTAAAAAATGTGTTATAATTTCAAAATCATCATCTTCCTCATAACTTCTAGAATTTACATTATTTCTTTCATAAGCTATCTTTCTTTTTTTTCCTTTAGACCAAATGAAATATATATTTATATATTTGATATCGAATTGCATCTCCAGAATTCTTGTTTTAGTTATTAAAAGAACATCATTGTAAGCCTTTTACTAAAAACCAGAATCATATAATTGATATCTCAAATACGAAATACGGAAGAATTTCAGATTTAATATTCATAAAGATATCAGGTATTATTTCTTATTTAAAACATAATTAAAAAAATATTAAATTTAAAACATAATCGCAGCGAAAGATGACAGTTTGCAACAGCTCATCCGGAATCTAATAGAAATATAAATTCTTTTGGAATGTCTATTAGCAGCTTCAAAGCAATATACTAGATAACTTCACAAAGTTATCACTATAGTTTTTTTCGCTACTCACTAATTATCTCTAAAATTTAATCACTACACTACATTAAATGAAAATATTGTGCAGTCCTCTGTGCATAGGAATTACACCAATGTCTTTATCGACTGCAAATACTTTCATAACTTGAGTTTGTTAGAACAAATCTCTCCCTGCCCCCTCCCCTCTCCCGAAGCGTGCGTGTAAGCAAATGAAGTGGTAGGCTACGTGAGGAAGGGGGTGGGAGGAGTTGCCTTCTAATGGCATTCAATCATTTGATTTATTCATACAACTCTGTTCTCTTTTTCATACGTTCGCAGTCGGGGGTTTGACATCTGTAGTAATGATTGTTGTCACGGAATGTGACAGACGCTCCGTCGACTTGGCGATGAAACAGCCAATTCTCGATTCATCTACAAAGTTGGCGACATTCTAAGGCGAAAGAGATAGAAAACCAGTAACAGCGTTCTCCCTTAGACTTTATATATGCAGGCTTTTATCCTTCTCATATATATATCTAATGATTTTTTAAATGTTAACTTAAACAGTATTAATTTTCTAATTTTTAGCTCAGTTTTATCCATATTGAATTTATTTTGAAAATATTCATTTATTTCCTGATTCGATGTCACGTTCTCTACTTAATTCATTCAAGAAATGCTTTGTAAAAATGTTTAGACAGCGAATCCCAATGATGACAGTGACTGATAAAAGTTGCTGACGTAAACAAATAGTTTTACAAAATGATCCCTGTGCTTTCCCTGCTTTTAAAGTCACATGTTCATAAATCCTCATAAGATACTTAATAATATATTAGCCTTTTAAGCAATATTTTAACAATCCCAACATTCTATATAACAGGGGGGAAAATTGTTTTCGCCCTTTTCTGAGGTGTCTGCTTGTAAATATGCCACATGTCTCCGAAGGACATATACATATATTACAAATACATATAGCAAAAGGAGGTAAAAAATAAATTATCTAATTTTTTTCTTTCTATCATTAAAATCCCCATATTACTTGATTACCAGCGGGTGACCGAGCTCCACTCGGAGAAAACAGGTATCGAAGCTAACTCGAAGATTTAAATTTTCAATTGTGATTTATCAAAACAATACATGCCATAAGAAAATTTGTGAAACCATTGGTGAAAAGATAACCGGTTAAAGTGCACCATTGTAAACTATTCTAAACAAAGTTAGAGTTTGGAAAGGGAACTATTCTATACAATGGTAAAGATTGAAGTGTGTTGAAGTTCAATATTTTTGACAAATTTATTTAGAAAAACCAAACATATATACATACACAAGAAACATATTATAAACCTATAACAGCATAAACATAAAACTTTATTAGTTCGCCATATTGGCTATAGATGGCAGCACGTTACCGCTTGAAAATTTAAGTAGCCATTATGGCGAACTAATAAAGTTTGAAAATATCCTATCTGTAACTCCGAACTGCTCGACCGTAGCGCTTCAAAACCGGCGCCAATCGATTCCTCGTGGCCAAAAACCGCAGACCCCCAAGTTTACCGGAGTTTATTAATTCTGGGACGATTTTCCACTTGGCAACCATTCCTCGTATTATAGTATTAGATTTGATTTTCATCATTAAAAAATTGATATTTATGCTTTGAAAAGAGTAGATTACTTCATGAAATCGTGTGAATATATGTTTTATATATATATGTTTTATATTATGCACAAAATTACTTTTCTTCAAAATTAATTGCTCAAAATGTTATTGCTAGCTCATTTTTATTTCCTACTGCTATTGATGAAGTCTATAAAAAGCCCTAGCTTGATAAAATTAGCACCAATGGTTCAAATTGTTGGCGATTATAAAAGTAGTATTTCAGAAAATAAATTTTCCTTGTTTTTAACTTAATTAATTTGTCGCCTCTACATACATCTATGTTCTGGTCGTTTCTTATAAGCCGAAAATAATAATTACTACTTTTGACTTCTGATTTCTAGTGCAAAACATTTAAAAGATTCTTAATGGAATCTTATCATTTTGTCGAAGTTTAACAACATGATTGAATTTATAGGCCAGTAGAAATGATTAATTCCATTTCAATTTATATAAATAATTCTTTTTCATAAATTTTTTTCTCCAATTTATGTGTATGCTTAATCGTTGTCGATTCACTCAATTTTTATTTCGATCTATTTCATTTCTGTCGAGCAAACAATTATAAACGAAGTTCTTTCATAAAGTGATCTTTTGACACATAAATAATATAACAGAAAGCAATAAAATGTATTTAATAAAAGGATTTTTATGCTCTGAAAAGATCTAGTTTAAAAGATATTTTTCGCATTCTATTGTCTCTAGTTAACAACGACAAAATAAATTACGAATCAAAATTGTAAGATCTAATATTTTAAAAACCGAAAACTCTATATTTTGTGATTTTTACTAATCTTCGTCATGATTAAGAACACCATTAAATCACTTCATTACTAGTTCGAAATTATTTTGCCGAGATGGAAGGGAACAATGTTTCGAAAAGTTACATCAAGGCCATAAATGTCCAAACCAAATTAAAATAAATAAACTACGAATTAAAATTGTAAGATATAATATTTTAAAAACAGAAAAAAAAATCGATATTTGGGGATTAATGCTAAGTTTCGTCATGATTAAGAGCACCATTAAGCCACTTTATTACTAGTCCGAAATTATTTTGTAAAAACGGAACTGAAAAATGTTTCGAAAAGATACATCAACTTGGCGACAAATCAAATCAAAGTAAAATAAGTAAACTAGGAATTAAAATTGTAAGATAAAATATTTTAAAAAAACGCCCCAAAAAACCCAATGTTTTGTGATTATCACTGAGCTTCGTCATGATTAAGAACACCATTAAAACATTTTATACTAGTCCCAAATTATTTTTCCTAGACGGAATCGAACAATGTTTCTGAAAGATCCATTAACTTGGCGACAAATCTCCAAACCAAAGTAAAGTAAGTGAACTACGAATTAAAATTGTAAGATATAGTATTTCAAAAACAGAAAAAATCGATGTGTTGTGATTATTGCTAAGCTTTGTCATGATTAAGAACACCATTAAACCACTTTATTGCTAGTCGGAAATTATTTTAACATAACGGAATCGAACAATATTTCCGAAAGATAGAGCTCGGTGACAAATCTCCAAACCAAAGTTAAATAAGTAAACTACGAATTAAAATTGTAAGATATAATATTTTAATAACAGAAAAAAATTATATTTTATGATTAATACTAAGCTTTGTTATGATTAAGAACACCATTAAACCACTTTATTACTTGTCCGAAATTATTTTAACAAAACGGAATGGAACAATGTTTCGGAAAGATACATCAATTTGGCGACAAATCTCCTCACCAAAGTAACCCTTCTAGCGTGCCAAAAGGAGCCAGCTTTACAGGGAGACATTAAAAACGAGAAAAGAAAGAAGAGAGCGAACAGCCTTGAGAGGAGTGGGTGGGGAGGGGGAGAAAGGAAAGTCAATCCGATCCCGTGCTCGCAAATGTATTTACAGTAGTTTTTTTGTCTCCCCTCCCGACATTCTCTAACCAGAGAAACACGAGGGAGGGGGCAGAAAAGCAGTTTGGGGGGAAAGAAACTTTACATTAAACATGAGAATGCTTTTATTCTTGGCTTTCAATTCGTGAGAAAAAAGGTGCTTGTTTATTTGCGTGATTCATTTGGGAGAGTGGCGAGGTCCGTTTGACCCCTATTACTCTCACGCGACCGTCAGTGGGCACTTCGCTGACCAATCTGGGAAGGAAATAGATTTGGAATGAGGATGAAATCGATTTTATGGAAGGCTTTTTTGCTAATGATTTCTATTATTTGAAAAAAAAAATAATAATGAAACTGACTTCATTTCTTTTTTTTTCAGTTGGTGGAAATGCAAATAATAATAATGTTAAAAAATAAATAGTTGGATTCATTTCTTAGAAACAAAACTATTCGATTAAGAAAGCTGGGTAGTACAGATTAATAAAATACTGGGAGAATAAAATAACAATGATACAAAACGATAGTTCGAATTAACTAATGAAGACGATAACACAGTATTTTTTGTTTTTGTGGAATATCCTTAGAATTATTCTTCATTTTAAGGTATCCGACTACGTTCGGAGGAAAACATTTGTAAAGTTTGATCTTTAAAATCTATTTAAAACTATGTTCTTTTAAATGCATTGTCAATTATGATACAACATACCATAAATATATCAAAATTATATGAAAATATAATATATTTTGAGAAATAGAAAAATTTGCTGTAAAATTTAGTGAAATTTAACCAAAACGGTTGACACTGTACACAAAATTGTAATGCAACTATCCTATTTTTCTTTGCATACAAGATATGAAATACAATGATAAATGAAAATGCTGATCGATGTTTGAGAAGAACCAGATCTGATGTTTTACCAGATAAAATAGGGAAATTTATTGAAATTTACGATGATAACTTATTTCATCACGAACTCCATTTATCTCACAATATAATATTTCCACTTAACAAGTGAAAATCTATCTCAAAATATAATAGTTCGGTTGCAACTAATTTTGATCCATTTGTCTGTAAGAATATTTGATCGATTCTCCATATGTTAAAGACGGAGATGATGTTGGATGATGAATTTATTTCCAATTTTGCCACATAAAAATAATTTAATCTGCTAACTAATCGCTAGAATTTTAAATAATATTATATTTGAAACGAGTTTATTTTTACTTATCTAAAAATTACAGTTCCATATTCTGGATTCAATTAATATATTGAAGTAATTTTCATTTTAAGTGTAAGAAAGAATCTGAATTTTCTGTAAAATATTATATTGAATAAAATCTCTATGTTTTTACTTATTGAAGATTTAATTTAATGCATTTAAAAGAAAACTGTTGAGAAATAGGGATTTCTTTTCCATTCATATTTAAATTATCTTTTACATTTCTCACACTTTCTGAATATTATTAAATTCTTTGCAAGAAATTCCATTAAAAGAAATGAAAAGTGTTTTTTGTCCTTTTGTTCTTTAAAACATTTCCTCAAAATGTTAAAAAAATTTTTTGGAACTATACAAAATTTTCATATTTTTTAGTGTTTGTAATTTTGTTTTTATTGAACTAGTAATTAGTTTATTTGAATAACATATTAAGAAAATAAGACACGTTTAACAAAAACAAATTTTTAAAATAAACAATGCCACACTATTTTAAAACATATTTGTAATAGCGCAACATAAACAGAGGTAAAAACTAATCTCATCGTCTTGTAACTTGAAAGCATAAATAAGCACACAAAAACTGGTGCAAAATTGTGGGATCTGAATTCATTCTTTTTGTTTTTGTGATACAGTGTTTAAATTTATTCAAAACAAAAATTTCTGTGACTGTTCTAACGATTAATAAAAATTATTAAATTGAAAAACTAACATAATTGTTAAAGTGTTTTTGTTGGAAAAAAATTACACAAAAATGCAATGCAAAAACATCAATTTACACTTATAATGTAAATTGATATTATTTTATAAAAAACTAAATTACGCTATTTTTTTATAAAAAATAATATCTTAGTAATTAAAACATTATTTAACAAAAAAAATTAAATTTTTGATTTTTTTAGAATTTTCTAGTATTAAGCTATGAACAAATACTATTTTTTTTAAAAAAAGAGAGACAGAAAATATCCGAACATTTTTTTAATAAAAATAATTATTATATATACTTCCACTAAGGAAAATTATTCTTTCTTTGGTTGAATAAGTCTTTTTGAATTGCAGTAGGAGTTTTTTTTTTAAATTATTTAATTTCTTGAAGCTATTTACTATTTGATAAAAAAACTATTAATTTATTATTTTTTTAAAGCTATCTTTTTTAGTATGGTAAAAAATGGAGGTGCCATTTCAGTAAAGGTTTTGTGTATCAGTTTCAGAATAAATAACTACAAAAAAAATTGAAATTCTTGTTAGAAAATCAAACAAATTTGAAACATTTTATCCAAATTTCAATTTTTGATTCTTACAAGCTAAAGATTAAAATAGAAAAGGAAATCACTTCAAATGACACGAAATAATAATAATCTCTTTGCTTACGAAACGAATGAAATTGATAAAAGTTGTCATATTTTAAAACAGGAACAATTAGGAGCAATAAATGGATTTTCTTAAACATTTCTCAAGACTATAAAGTAAAATAATACATGTTATAAAAGTCGACTGTGGCACATTTAGCATACGAAAAGTTCTATATAATGCTAAATACTACACATACCATTTATATTTGAAATGATGTTTATACTTTTTTTTTTAAGTTTCTGCATCACATGTATGTGTAATTCGAACAAAAATTGTTTCAGAATATATATTTTATTTTCGGATAGATGCAAAAAAAGAATGTCGGATAAAAAAACCAAATAGCTTAAGTCTTCAAGAATGTCTGCCCGAACATCCATTTTTAATCTAGTACGAATAAAAATGGCACCTTCTTGCATCGTTCCTTAATTCTATTCACACTCTTTAGTATGCGTAAGAAACTTGCCTTTATTCATGAGAAATTCGTTTAAAGAAATGTTTTAAAAATAAATTCTAAACATTCACCTTTGGCTTCAGAATTCAGGTCATTTGCAAATTCTTAAGTTACCGTTTCAAATACATTCTTTACATTCTGACCATTGTACGTTAAAGCCGTAAAGAAAAGTTCATGTTTCCGTATTATTTAAACTCTTTTTTTAACATTTTAAACATTTTCTTTTGGCACATCCAATTAGGTCAAGAATGTAGTATTTTAATTCTTCACTCGCGTAAGTACTAAAAAATATATATGTATTTAAATTTTGTTGAGGTTTCAAGCGTCATTAACGAAGCAAAATTCACCGTCACAGTTACGATAACACAACGAATAATAAAAATCCAAGAAATATTTCGGTTCAGAAAAAGAATTGAAAAACATATAAATCTCAATCCAATTTAGCGATCGAATTCAAATGGAGTGTTTTGAAAATCGAATGTTTTTTACTTTTTTCATTTTAGTCCATACTAGGTCCATTAGCATTTAATACATATGAAAGCTATAAATGCTTTCAATTTAAAATAAGAAAGGGGGAAAAAAAAATCCCGTATGAAACTTGATTATAAAAACAAGGGAAAAAAAAGAAGCATCGGGCATAAAAGACTTTTAATAAACAAATATCATAAAAATCTCCAATGGTTTCAGACAAAAGTTGGAGAGAGTTTTGATGGGGGGAAAAAAAGGGAAGATTTTACAATTATGAAAATATTCTTTTTCGCCGCCTGCTTTTTAAAGCATAGAAATCTAGAAATTGCACATATACAAGAAAGTATTTTGGAAAAAGAAAGCCATTTCTTTTTTTCCCCCTCTCTTTTCTACGTTTAACTTTTTTTCCTTGTACTTTTCCTTTATCATTATTATTTTTTTACTTTGATAAAAGTTATTGTTAAAAAAATCCAACTAATGACATTTTTGTGCTGCATTTCTTCGCTCCGATGCACTTGCTTTTGAAGATGTTTAATTTTTTTGCTTCCTTTTAGGAAGAAATATTTCATTTAGATTTATTTATTGGCAACGGCTTCATTTCGTTTTTTTTTTTTCTTCTTCTTCTGTTTGCAATGAAGTTGAATGAAAGCTTTTAATGCTGATGATTTCTTGCTTTGCTTTCTAATAAGGTCCTTTGGCATTGAAAGAAATGTTGTGTGACGAATTTGCATTTTGGAAAATGTCACAAAAAAGTCATTTACGGAAGGAGTTATTTTTAATTCTGTAATGAAAAGAAAGTTTTATTAACTTTATTTTGGAAACGTTGTAGTAAGAATTATTTTAGTTCAAGCAAACTGTTTAATTGTATTTTAGATGCAATGACTTATTTCTGTTTCGGTAGTAGATCTTTTTACCTCTTAAGCAAATAAATTAAGGTATCCGACTACGTTAAAAATACTGGTTTATCGATCACATTGGAGTTATTACTAATATTTTTTGTTGTTCAAACTTTAATCCTTCCAAAACAGTTCATCTTTTCTAAGAAAGGGAAGTCCGGGAATTTCAGACAAATCATATTTTTCAGCTAAAATTTGTCTTTCACTTCAATTTTCTTAAAGCTTTTATTTTCATAAAAATTCTCCACCGTCATCATGATACTTCAAAAACGAATTGAGGTATTTACAAAAAATTTTCAGCGCGTGTTTTAAATAGTATGGACAATGAAATGAACCAACAGTTTTTTCTGTTAGTAAAATACATTTTTTCATGTATAGATGTTTTCAGAAAAATTAAAATGTGAATTCATATATAAAAAATGCATGTATACATATATTTCTACTCATAACTTCTTCGCATCCCAAAACTGTTCTTAGAATTTGGTTCATTTTCTTCATCATTATATTCTATAACTTGCGTACAAAGGAAAATAGGATTGCTGCGTCACAATTTTGTATAAAGTGCTAACCATTTAGGTTAAATTTCAACGAAATTTATTTTTTCCTATTTCTCAAAATATATTATGTTTTCAAATATTTTTCTTAATATTTATAGTGCTTATAGTTAACAAAACATCTACAAACCATAAATAGTTTTTTAAATAATCCAATTTTCCAAAAAATTTAATTTGAACGTATTCGGACACTCTAATATTTTTTTTTGCAAAGCAAATCAACTAAAAAGGTTTCTTTTAGATTAATTTCCCTCTCCTGCTTATTACTGAGCCATATCAGTCTTGATCAGGTTTATTATGTTTAAAATTTGATATGAAAGAATATAACCTTTGAAGTTAGTATCAATACCTGAATAAGAAAAATAAAATTAATATTGCAGCAGTTACACAACTCTTCTCTTTTAGATACTAGATGGCGATGTCTGATTAGGCATATGCCATCCCATAATGTATGTTCCATACGCCATTTCAAAATGTATTGCGCATGACAAATGAAATTAGAATGAGATGTGATACTGTATTGTTAAGCTGTGCTCGTGAATGTCTTGTTATGTCTTGTCTTTGTGTTTGTTCGTGTGTGAATGTTTTTTATAAAGAAATGCTCCTGAAAACATAAGCCCTGTTGCTTTCTGCACAGATCATAATAATGTACATTATACCACAATATTAGAATAAAACGGAATGCCTACAGGATACTAGTGCGATTTCTCACTTTTATTTTCTTTTTAATCTATTGTATTGTTTTGAAGAACGTGACAGATCAACTTAAGGTGTTCCATTTTTGTTTTTGTTTTTCCACTTTGGTGTTCCATTTTCGGAGCACCCCTCACATAAAAGTTATTTTTATTATATATTTTTACCTAACATATAGAAATTTCATGCAAAAATTCCAATTTTTTTAACCTTAGGTATAAATGGGTTAAACAATAAAATATTTAATGGTATTTGTTTTGCATTAACAATAATTTGTGTGCTATCACATTTTTTCAAATTTTTACTACCGATATGAAATCGCATTAAAACTTGAATTTTCATATTTAATGCAATCCAAAAGCGAACTGTTTAAATGGAGAGCTTATCGAACCATTTCTGAAATAATCGATCATACAAAATAACAACATATTTTAAAATGATCGCCCTTTTGATACCAATATCATATTTAAAATGATTTCTCAAAGTAAACAAAATAATGAACAAATATATTGAGCAATTATAAATTTTTGCCTCGTATATCTACTGCAAATTTCATCAATGCGAAAAATTCGCATCGTCAATTACTGAATAATTGTTTTTCCGAACTTTTCAAAACCTCCAACTCAGCCGGATGCCTTAAAAAGAAGAAGAATTATAAGGATATTCAAGAAAAATAAGAAATAAAAATATGTTACCGTCTTAATTAGTTAATGAGAACCAACATCATGTATCATTGTTATCTTATTCGCCCTGTATTTTATTAATCTGCACTACCCTGCTTTCTTAATCGAATAGTTTTAATTCTATGGAATGAATCCAACTACAGT
Organism: Argiope trifasciata; assembly: GCA_026543055.1. NCBI lineage: Eukaryota > Metazoa > Arthropoda > Arachnida > Araneae > Araneidae > Argiope > Argiope trifasciata. The sequence goes on along the minus strand of JAPMOQ010005355.1, from coordinate 270,907 downwards.
AAAAGCTCCTTATTCGCGCTTCCTTCATTCGCGTTTTCACTATTCGTGGATTGAAAAAATGCGACCCAATTCTTACATTCGCTGCTAAAAATTTCTTTATTCGCTGATCTAATAAGTACATACATAATAATAAAAGGATTCCAATGGGTGTCCAACCCAATATCCTTTGTAAATGCCGTCAAATGGACTAATGAAAAAAGTAAAATTGATCTTATTACAACTTTGCCTAAAGTATGTTGTTAAATGCAAACTGCAAACATAGCCGAAATCGCGAATGGAATAGGACGAATTGCTTGAATCACAAAATGAAGATATGACTGAAACCGACTTGGAGGAAATGTTAAATTCACCATTGAAGAAGAAGCTTCAACAAGCACTGGAAACGTGACATTTAATTTTAAAAATCTTAGTGAAGGTTTAAGAATGGCAAATGAGCTTTGCGATTTCTTTAGAAACATTGATCCGTCTATGGAACGAAGTCTAATTTTTTAAGAGGCAAATTGCTAATGTGACTGCTGCGTATCAGTCTGAATGGAAGGAGCTTTTAAAAATTACCAAGCAAGAGAAAATGACAAAATTCTTCAAACCATTGCCTAAGCCTTAAGATAATTAATTAAAATGTTCAAAAATTTCAATTTAATCGATTTTTATATATATATTTATTTTTATTATTTTGTCACCTAAGAACGTGCCCCCTATAATCCCATATAAATTACCATTCCGTATTCACGGTTTCTGTATTAGCAGCATATTTATGGAACATATACTCCGCGAATAAAGAGCTTTTACTGTATTTATTTTTTATTTATTAATATTATTATTATTTGGATTTACACCAACTGAAATTAAGTCAGTTTTATTATTATTATTTTCAAACAATAAAAATCATTAGAAAAAAGCCGTCCTTAAAATCGATTTTATCCTCATTCGTCTGAAAGTTAGTTTAGCTTATTTTCATTAATCCAGCTTAATAACTTGCTTACATTTATGTTTTTGGAAGGAATGCTGGGGGCTACTCCATTACATCTGAATTTATTTCCTCCAAACGACTTTTCCATGATTCCAAAGGAATAAAATTATTAATGAATAAATATTAAAGTATTAGAAATGCTACCATTTGTTTGATTAAATTCCTTTACGACTGCTGGCAATTTTTCTGTGGCTGATTTAAACGAAGCGATACCTCTGGGAGTCTTGAATTTCATTTTAATTAGAAATCCTAAATAGATCGGCTTTTTTTGTTCGATTTTAATTCTGTTTCTTTAATTGGATATGTATGTGATAGCGTTTTTCCTTCTAGGATGCAATTTTTTCCAAGGAAATTTTGAGTAGAAGTAAAAAAATACTAATTATAAAATATTTATTGCTTCTGTTTCATTAAATTAGTAAAATACGTAACTAAAACTTAGAAAAAAAAAGATTAATGTGAAACTAGCCAATGTTATAAATAATAGAGTTTGATTCTTTCAAGCTAGCAATTTCTCATTAAATTCTGTATCTAAGTTATAATATCAGGTGCCTTAAACGTAAAGAAATGCATTAAAAACATTTAGTTTTGTTCTCAACAACATATTTGTTTTT